>JAVHNF010012217.1:40368-53978 GCA_034783455.1 Micropsitta finschii
TCTTGAAATTCAATCACTTAATACTTCTCACACTAATAAAAAGCCCTAGGCTACAACTTATTGTTTACAAGTTATTCCCAGCATACTAGGATACATTCCTTGGGCCTTGAAAGCTTCATACATGATAATTCATAGTACTGAAGACACAGACAGCTTCCCTTGAACACGCTGGTTTATTTTGAATTGGTAAAAAAAATGTATTTTCTTGATACAATGAAAGCTAGCCCTCCATTATAGTTAACTGAGTAACATTGTTTTGCATGGAAAAAAGTTATTAAATATAAAAAAACATTTGCAAAGAGCTGCAGAGGGGTATTTTTTACCTAGTGACCAGGTACTTGAAATGACATATGAAATTCAATGGAAAAAGCTGTCTTATACAGTAGTGGTCTCCGAAATAGCCATTGAGACTCAGAAAAAGGATCCTAATGTTGCAGCAGGTAGTTCCATAAAAACAGAACTCATCTCAGTTCTCAGGAGCAGCACAGGAAAAAACAGCCAAGAAAAAAGACAGGGCTTACTTTGCATGAATTCCTCCTCAGAGCACAAATCAAAACGCATATACCTACATCATGGATTTAGTAGACAGTTTCACCAATGACAAAAAGAATAAAAATAAATTGGCAATAAGGATGTTCAAAGGTACCCATATAAGGTATGAGTCAAATAGAGAAAGAGAGAAAGAAAGATAAAAGACAAATTTCTGCATTGAATGTATAATTACATAGTGGAAATCACTTAGGTACTAAAGTTTTCATAAGCTTAGAGAAGTTTAGACAAATTTCTGGAGGACAAAGAACATGTAAACACAAACATTTGAATACAAAGGCATTGCCTCTGATTCAAGAAACCCCTCTGTTCCAAGGAGTTGGAGGGTAAAAGAGTGCTGGGGAAATAACACTGTATGTTTGTCCTGGACATATATTCACCTCTGGTATTGTCCATTAGATAGGACAGGATAGTGACTGACAGACCCTCTGGTCCAATCTGGTACTACTGTTCATAAGGGAAAAACTATTAAAAATTATTAATGCTATGCACATGCTTCAGACTGTTCTCAAGTGCCACATGCTTCAGATGACATCCTTCTTTTCCTCCCTGGGAATGAATTCTGCCTTTGAAATATACAAACACAATTTCCACCTATAAAGTGTTTTTTGCATTTTGAATTAATCCATCCATGCAGATCTATACTTCTATACTTTTTGCAAATCAGTAGGGTTTCAGTCTTGCTGGAGGAATATTATAGTAAAGAACTACACCAGTTCTTCTTCAGCATTTCTTTATCAGCAGCTGTTCTGATAGCAGCAGAACTTTTACTGGGGAAAAAAATAATTCCCTGTTAAAAAATGCAGTTTACATTTCTCCCTCTTTGCAATATACATGCTGCCGACAAGGTTACTGATGTACTGTTTCTTCTGATTGTCCTTCTCAAGGTTACAGAGCTAGTACTGCAGGTGCCTGATAAGAGAAATCACACTCCTCAATGTTGTACTGTCCTTCCATGAAGAGAAGTCTCAGGCAGTGTGCTGAAGTGGACTGGTTTTGCCTCACAATATTCCTTGAGGAATTTCTATTTTTGAAATAACGTCTGATGTGACACGCATTATAACAATCTCTGGTTCTTTAAAATTCCACCTATTCCTCTGGAAAGGCACGCTAGCAAAATGCCATGTCCTTTTACTGGCATTTACCCTGAAGGCTAGGAAAGCATTTCTGTGATAAGTGGAGTTCTGAGAGTACAGAATTACAGCAAATGTCTTGCAAGGACCTATTTTAGGCTGGTTGTTATTCCTGCACCTATCAGAGTTTATTGGTTTTTCCTATCTGTGTGAAATTATTCTTTAATTCCTTGTGTTTACACCAGAATAAGCATAGCACAGATTTGGTCACAAGCTTGTGTCTCTGGTAGAAATGTCTCTTTGGGACTGTCTTCATTTTTGCTGTATTTAAAATGTGATGATTATTTGCCCCCTACTTTTCTTTTCAAACTTCATTAAGTATATAAGATTCTCTTAATTTAATTTTCTGCTTCAGTTTATTAGCAAGTTACTCAGTACCACGAAATAGAAAAGCAGAAAACTGACACTGTCATTGGGTCCTTGGGAGAAGGAAGACTACACATAATGTGATGAGATGACACAAAGTCTATTAAAAATAAAAGAAAGAACACAAACAGAATAAATTAATTATCTTAGTATTGAAAATATATGAAAAAAATTAGTTTCTAATCTTTTTCTGGTTTTTGCCATCTACATGGCTATGAACTGTTGGGATTTTTTCCATGGTAGCTTTAAGATAGCAAGCAGAAATACTACTTTTAAACTGAGGTCTTTAAAAATGAAATCCAGGATGATGAGGATGAGGATAATGACAATGATGATGATGATGACGAACATTATTATTATTATTGTTATTAAGTATAGTTATTGTTATTGTCTGTAGTATAGGAGAAAGATATTGCAGATTTTGTTTTATAAGTTCATTAAGATGCATTATAGGTGGATAGAGCTCCCAGTGAAACTGAAGCGCTGTTAATGGCTCTGCAGTATGTGTCCTGTCATGCCTTCATGTTGAAATACCTTCTGGCAAAACTTGTCTTCTCACTGGACACAATCAGATACTAACTCAGATTTGAAACATAACATTCTCACATTCATGTTTACTAATATATTAATGTTTCAAATTTAAAAAATAATTCATTGGAACATAATTTTCTCTTTTTTTTTTTTTTTTTTTCTAATACTAGGAAAACACAAATGTTCTACAGAGCCATCTGGGGATTTAGGAAATTTTAAATGTAAATCATACAGAAGTGAATATAAGCATGTAATTCCATTAGCATGTTTTATCTATATATATATAGATATGTTTTATCTATAAGGACAGAATAGATAGCCCAAAGTCTTTAGAATTTTGTATGATCAGTCATTGTTGCCAAAAAAAATAAGTGACTATAAAATTATAGTTTGATCAGCATTTGCTATCAAACAAATTCATGCTTCCCATTCAGTTTGTAGAACGTGTAAAAAACACCACTATGGTTGCCAGTAATCACCCTTGTTTGACTATTTAGCTGACAAATAAAATACAGAATGCTGAGGGATATGAAAACTTGTACCTCAAAAGGCCTCAGGCACCACAGTTCAGACAAAATGGAAAGTGGTGTGTAATGCTACTGAATGTTTTTAAAAGAAAAAAGTTCATCTGCCTTTTAAGGGTAGACAGCCAATGAGATTTGCATCAGACCATTTTCTGATCCTGCTTCCCACCTATATAACCAAGGGCTAAATGCTAGCAAAGCGGTTTGATCTCAGACTGCTGTTGTCTCCCCTCTCTGCACACACACCTTTGCAGTTACTCACATCCCTTAGTGCACTGCTTGTATCAGGCACTCATTTGCATTTCCTAACCTTGCTCTTTTACCTATCTCAGCTCCATCTCTTCACACAGAAACACTGGTGTTACTGCTGCAGGATAAGGTAGCCACGCTGAGTGAGGGATTTGGCATGTCCCAGGAAGCAAGGCAATGCTTTCCTTGAGAGCAGTAAGAGATGCCTCTTCATAAAACTAGGGCCAGCTTTACAAACCTCTCACAGTAAACACTAAACAGTACAAGCATCTGTGGCACAGCCTTCATCAGAAAGGTCCAGCTCTCTCCAATTAAACAGCAGACAGGGGATGATCAAGGAATTCAGGCTACAGTTTCTAAAAGGTGAGAGGGTAATTAAGAAGACTTCATTTCCTCATGAAGCTGAATGTGGCTTGTGAAGAGAGGTAAGAGGATATGTATGTAGAAGAATTGATGACTGACAGATCAACTTTTGGAGAGAATCATCTTCATGGAGAGCATAGTTTGTGCAAATAGTCAGGGACTTGGGATGGGGAACTGTTCATAATACATTAACCCCATCCTGCCATTCTCAGTGCTTGGACCACTTTCTAATTCTGCCTTTCTAATTCGATAAAGAGAAGCAGAGATGTTATTCAATTATGATTTAATTAGCTGAGTATTCCCCTATATTTCCAATGGCCTTAAAAAGATTTATTTCCTGCTACACTGCATATATTTACTTTCTGGTAACAGGAAAAATAAATGTTATACCTCATAAGTCAGTAGCAAAATCCATTTATTTTAGTATCATTACACAGTTATGAATTCTATATAGAAAAACAGAACACCAGCCAATTTCCTTCTCTTTTTTTTCAGCTATGTGAAGGAAAACCTGAACAAAAAAAAATGAAGTTCAAAAACACCCAAAGATCAAAAATACATCTTTAGATTATTTTTCCTTTACTATCAGATCTCTTCTGCTGATTTGAATAGGTTACCTAGGAGAAACAATGTATAAAAGTCTGTCTTTAGATCTCTGATAGGAAATCCCCACTGCAGCAATAAATATTATATCCGTGGCAGGCAATTGGCAAGCTACCTTGATCATGATAGTCCCTGGCTGACAATCACACAAAAGTGAGACCAGAAAGTATATCTTAAATGTTTCAGCACTTGGATTTCCCTAACTACTCCTTTCAAGTACTTTATCAACAACTTGTATATAGATCAAAACATGCTAATTTCATCATTGCTGGCCAGCATCATAAAAGAATCATATGAAAGCATATGGGCACACTCACCAACTTTTTAAGCAACCAAATCTTTCATAGAACTATTGAAGTTTCTTCATAAGATAAAAGAGTTTGCTGTTTTGAAACAATAGAACCTCTTTTTTTAATATGAAAACATATGAGAGTGCTATATGTCATTCATTATCTGTCACCTTTTCATTTAAAACGCTTGCAAGGGGCTGCCTAAATACGTAAAAGTATCAAGGGCTAGTACACTGCACTGCCAAGATAGGTTTGAGTTTTGACCCTGAATACACTGCCTAATTCCCCAAATCAACAAGGAAAAAAGTATCAAAAAAGCATATGCAATAAGTGGTTAAGAGATTATACCTTATTTTTTCTCTGTTGCAAGTATTTGAAGGAGCACTGAGGAGTTGCAAGTGATCGGTTCTCAGAGATGTGCAGAAATAGGAAATCTATCCTAAAGAGTAACCTAAAGAACAGAGAGGAGATAAGAGCATTAAGAAAATACAGATTCACCATACGAAATACATCAACAAAGCAGATAGAATGTCTTAAGGCAAACTCTGCTAATAACCTAGAATTAGATGACTTGAGCTTTTCAGAGGGTATGTGCCCTGAATAAAACCTACAGAAACATCTACATTTTCCTTATTGCAGCTGTTTGCCTAGCACCATCATCAGAATGAAGAACACTTTACATAGTTAAAATTAGCAGACGCATTCCTAGATAAAAGAATTTATCGCTTCATTACAGTAAACTTGAAGAGTTAACTGAGGTTATAAGCCACAAAACCAGAACCACTACAGAAATGCAGGTATCTTGGGCCCAATTTTTAGTATAAAATTTAGCATAAATCAAATGCCATATGGCACTTGCAATGGTACTTGAATATAAACCTGAGACATTTCTGGTCAAATTCAACAATTTCATCCTGCACCCTACAATGCTCAGCAATCACAAAGCATGAAACTCACCTCGAGAGACTTCATGATGTTGGAATGTGCATGCATGACACCATGACCTAAAAGATAAAGTGTGACTAGAAACTATGCCACGCACAGGTTTAGGGTCTAGTGTTTGTCAGTTTCTAGTTTATACATAAAGATTATAGCATAGAATTAAGCTCATTTGGTGACTGTTAAGTACTGAATTCTAAATCACTATGGAAAGTTTGGACAAAGCAGTCTTCTCACAGCAAAAATCTACTGCCAGTTTATTCAAAGAGGAATAAGACTGTAGCAAGAACAGGTATTCTTTTGGATTAGCTGGAAAACGATTAGTAAGAAAAAAAAACAGGTATTCAGATCCCTGTAGTAAATTATAGGGGGCAGCTAAAGTGGTTTCTGTAAAAAATAAGAAAATAAAAAGGAAAAAGAGAGAAGCCTCTGATCTACATTAAGAGCTACAGATCTCAAAGTTTGACTGGAGGGCCAGCAACACAGCATAGCTTTGTAGAACCATGACAAGGAATTTCCTGAACAGGAAAAGCTACCATCTGACATTTCAAAAATCAGACCCCATTCTAAATCATACCTGGAATAGAGTAGCCTACAAACAGGCATCTGTATCTTTGTGTTAAAAGTTACTAAATGTATAGACCACTTTAATAGGCCCATTCTGCAGCAGGTTAAATCTCCTGACAAATTTGCACAGTCGTGGTTGTTATAAGACCTTTCTGTGGTTGTTTAGCTTGATGATTCATTAGAAATACTGTCCCCTTATAGGTGTTTAAGATTTAAAGACTTCAAAAGATAGTTCCAAGTTTGAATAGCTGGAGGAAAAGGCTGAACAAAAAGCATAACACAGTTGTCGTGGTTTAAGTCCAGTCAGTAACTCAGAGCCACGCAGCTGTTCGCTCACTCCCCTCCCTCAGCTCCCGAAGAGGTGGGGAAGAGAATTGAAAGAATGCAACTCCTATGGGTTGAGATAACAGCAGTCCAGTAACTAAGGTATAACACAAATCACTACTGCTACCACCAATAATAATAATGATAAGGGAAATAACAAGGGAAGAGAATACAACCACTCACCACCCACTGACCAACACCCAGCCCAACCTGAACAGTGATCTAACCCTTCTGGGTAACTGCCCCCAGTCTATATACTGGGCATGACATGCTGTGGTATGGAATACCTCTTTGGCTAGTCTGGGTCAGGTGCCCCGTCTCTGCTTCCTCCCAGCTTCCCCTCCTCACTGGCAGAGCATGAGACTGAGAAAATCCTTGGTCACAGTAAATATTACTTAGCAACAAGTAAATCATCAATGTTATCAGCATTGCTCCCAGGCTGAAAGTCAAAAACAAGCACTGCACCAGCTACTAAGAAGGAGAAAAATGACTGCTACTGCTGAATCCAGGATAATGGTAGAAAGAGCTGTGTATGCCACACTTGATCAAACCACATCACATCACACGCAGAGAACTTCCACTATGGGTACTAATAATAAGCTTTAGATAGATGACTTTATGATGACCTATATCTCACCTCTCTAGTAAAATAAGAATTATTCAGAAACTATTCAGATTAAGATCTTTCAAGTCAAAGAGTACAAGACGTCTGCCCTGTAAAACTAGGTTTCATTTCTTCGGTTTTCCATCTAGACTGAAGGTGCCCTGTACAGCACACAGGATATTCACTGTCTACTACTATCAGTCAGGATAAGTCAAGTCCACAGACTGGAACTGCTACTTAACACAATCAGTTGTAATTCAGGTAACAAGCAAAAAAGCGTGCACGTAATTACTTACATAGAGATAGAGGACTGTTGGGTGGCTGGCAGTCAAGAACCACCCAGCCATTTTACACAATGGCACTTGTAAAGCTACACTTTATCACCAAAATATTAAGCTACTGTCTCTTCAGCATATTCAAGAACTTCCTGCTGCTGCAAGTGAGCTGACCTGAGCAACAGTATCACCTTCAACCCAGCCAGCGAAGAGAAACGTTTATCTACTTTCTCATCTTTTCCCTTTGCAGAACCTGTTTAGCACTGCAGGCAAGGAAGTCTTCCTACCTGCAGCATCAGTAGGCTCAGCTTAAAAGAACTAACTGCTTCTGATGGGGTGAATACAGCAATTCTGACTAAGGCTGGCATAAGCATGAAGTGAGTATTGCAACTCTGACTTACACTGTTATTTTCAGGAAACACTTCAAGAAGCAACTGAAATGTAAGCTCAAAGCAGTAATAGGCACTTGAGCTATTTAACATGTCAGTAGTCCCCTGCTTGTTACAGACCTATGTGCACATGTATGTGACTGTGTATAAAAGGAGTAGTAGGAAAAAGAAAAATATCAAGCAGAAATATCAGTAATATTATTTCTGGCAATGTCTAGACATTCTTCAAGACTTTCAGATCCAACTGGGCACCACCCTCATGTTAAACTCTTGATGCTATCACTTTAATTGATATTTAGCGGCCTTACAAATTCAAGATTGCAAAATAATCCATTTTCTTGACACTCTTGAGTAGTAGTTCAAAGCTCATCCACACAGATAATACCTAACTACTTATCCCACAAATGTCCACAGTATCACAAACAGTACATTTGACAATGATCCTTCATTCTTACAAGTAAATGAAGCATTCAGGTTTTCAAATGACTGCGTGTAGCAAGGAGGATGAACTTGTAACACACCACATGAAGGTGCATATGAGAAAATAAGCTTAAAACCTTAAAATCTGTACTTAGCCCTGAAGCAACATGCTTGGCTTGGCAGACTGTGACGTTAAATGAGGCCTGTACAACATGGTCCCCTGTGTAATATTTCTATCTCACTGCAGGTTATATGCCACTGGGAACAGGTCTCCCACTGAGCATACAAAGAGGCAGAGGAGGAGCCATAGACCATGGCAGCTAAGCTATGCAGCACGTTCAACAGCCACACATCACATCCAAGCCATGGAGCAACAACAGCCCTCTCAAAATGCCACTTCTGCTCAGGCCCTTTGGCTGGGTAGTTTTTGATTTCCAAACCCTCCCTAGAAGAAAATCCAGCATGAGGAAAGGGAATGGGAAGTGTCCTTGGAAATACAGCAGGAACTGGAATGACACATGAAAGCCGAAAGGCAGAGCATTTATTGCACAGGACTCCTTATACTCCAAATTCTAGAGGTCATCTTTGCCCTACTGACCACCAACCTACTTGGCATATGCAAAAGAGATGAAGAGCCTGCACTCTGGTCATTTTTCCTGTGCAAAGATTTAACCTTGTGCCAACTCCACACATGGACAACAACCAAAAAAGCCTTTTCAAAGCAGACAGTAGGATTAAGAATGCATAGCATAAGCACAGAGAGAAGCCAACACAGGAAATAACCTTTGATTTGGAGTTAGGGGGGAAAAAAACCAAAAATCAGCAGTTGCAGGGATGGGAACAGAAACACAGTTCAACGCAGATAAGATAGTGATTTTAACATCCATTTATGCCTTTAAATTACAATCTCACTTCTTAGATAGTTCCCACTCTAGGGAGGGTCTCTCTTCCAAAAGAGTGTATCATAGCTTTGCATGGTTTTAAGATACTGTATTTGGTTACATACCTCAGACTTTGTAGAATGATCTAACACTCCCAGTTACTCATAGCATTACTGTAGTTGTATCTTTTGTTGTGGTCAGGGGAAATACACTTCCTTTTTCTTTTACCTCCATATTTATTTTCAAAGAAGTTGTTTTTACTGTAAACTATGTATCATATCTATATCTACCTACTTAATTCTAAATATTAAGTCTGTGTCTGAAGAAGCCTTAGCAATATCTACTTGTATTTATTGCAAAATGCAGTAGAGTTAAACAAATCCAAAGAAGGCTATTTGGAAAGAAGTTGCTTAAAGTTTCTTACCACTCACCACAGTTTCTTATTAAACATCTTTCCAGACAGACTTACAGTTTTATACAGTCTTCCAGACACATGAACTAAGAAGGCATCAGGCTTCTTTATTGATTCTAACTGAAATACTCTGCAAAGTTTTACTCACCAAGAAAGTACTGCCAACCAAAAATACGTTTAGATGTTGCACCATCACTGTCCTAGTATCTACATTATTGTCCTAGTATTGTGCCTAGTATCTACACTTGGTACACTGAGCTACTCTGGGAAATGTGCCTGATCTTTCCATTCCATAATGATAGGTTAAACACAAACCTCTTTGCCCTTCAAGAATATAAACCACTGTAAAGTTAAGCATTAACCTTTCCATTTCTACTGCTTCATAGCCTCATACTTATTCTCCATCTGTACGAGTCATTAGCGCTACATTATGGATGATGTAATAAGTCCTCCACTCAAACACTTCAATACTAACCAAATCAAAGGTGCTTTCTAAGTTATGTACCACAACTATAGCGTTCCCATTTCCCGGCCACCTCCTCGACGCACTATACGTCTCCTCAACAAAGAGGACTCGCGTTCTCTGACTTAATAGCCATCCAAGAAGAAAACTGGCAAGCACAGCAGCGATGCCAGCCACGGGGCTGCCACGCATCACGCCAGTAAGATCACCAGGCCCGAGTGCGCCGGCTCCCTGGGACGGCCCCGGTACGGCTGGTAACGCGGCGAGGACCATCGGGAACTGTATTTCGAGGGGAGCACCGGCTAGACCCAGGAAGCGGGTCACCTTCCCGGAGCGGCGTCTCTTCGGTTCCCCCCTTCCACCCGCGTCACTCCTGAGGGCCCGGCGGCTCCTGCACATGTCGGGCCGGCCCCTCGCTCCCGAACGCGGATCGTCCGGTCGACCCCCGCCGGGCCCGACCCAAGCCGAGGAGCCCAACCCGCCGCCGCCGCCGCGCCAAGGGTCGGGTCGGAACGGGCAGCTCCCACCGCCGCATCACGATCCGCCCAGCCTGGGAGAGCAGCCCCGAGGGGGAAGAGGCGGCCAGCCGGCAGGCACTCATTCGTTCATTCGTTCATTCGTTCATTCATTCACTCGTCCACTCACCAGCGGTGAGCGCGGCGGCGGTCAGCAACCACACCAAGCAAGGGAGCCGCACAAAAACAACAACCACCCAACACCCCTCCATGCCTCCGACCGCTGCCATCTTTCTACTGCCACCTCCCCACACCCCCATTGTCAGCCCCCGACGGCGGGCCCGCCCCCCGCAGCCCCCCTCCCTCATCGGGATAGGGCCCCGTCCCTGTCACTCGCACACACCTCCTGCGTCCCGCTTACCCCTCCCCGGCCCTGCCCGCTCCCCCTCCTAACACTGGTCAGCACAGAGATCCGTCAAACCCAGCTGCCCGCCCCCGAGTGGGGCACGTAGATCTGTTTCCCCCATCCTGTGGTGGGTGGTGTTGCTGGAATGTTGCTGTGGGCGTGGGTTCCCGGGGGATGCGGGCACAGGAGCGTGGTGGCGGCATCCCCAGATGTGTTGGCGGAGGGAGAGGCATGGAAACGGTCTCTCTCGCATCAGGGTGAGCTCGGGCTGCCGCACGTACAGCTGTGGCCTTCCAGCACTCCCTCTGCCTGGTTTCACCCTGCCTGCACAGTGGCCACTGGCCTGAGTCCTTGCTGCCCTACCGTTGCAAGGCAAAAGCCCTCACCTCGGGCTTTGGAGCTGCCCAGAAGTTAACCACCTGTGTGGAGACTTATGCAAGTTCCTTCCACAGGCACAATAACTGTCCATTACATCTTCGACGTTAAGTACTGCAAATAACTGGCAGTCATGCACATGAAGTTGTTCATTTGTTAATCCAGGCATACATGAGAGCTGTGGGTTGATTGCTGTCGCAGACTATGAGGGCCGCAGCAGGATTCTGTTTCACAGCACAGAGCAGTGCCTAGGAGAGTCTCAACAATGTGCGTCTCTCCTGGGGCATTACAAGGCCTAGTTTACCAGGAAGTAGGAAGCAGGAGAGAACCGCCAGCAGAGCTGAGGGTGGATGCCCCCTGCTTCCCATGTAGTCCTTCTTTTTCTTCCCTTTAAACACAGGGAGCCTGTTTTGGCATGTATTGCCGTCAAGTACAGGCTCCTTCAGGAGCGCGCCTACTACACTGTGTAACTAACTGTTTTTGCCTTTTGCCTGAAAATACCTGCTTGTAATTTCCCCTAGCTTCCTGACTGGGCATCCTTCTGCCACAGACCCCACAAGACCACGCTTTCACCCTTCCTTTTTCTTTTGCCAAACTATGAATTTTAAAGAAGTTGCATCAGCTGAGTCATATCACAAGGCAATTGCTCACTGCATCCGTGAGGCTCCAGAGGCCTGCAGTGTGTTCAGCTCACTCCTGCCCACAGCTCCATGGATGGCAGCCCTCTCCCAGATGTATGTGCTACCACTTTCTCTGTCATTCTCTGGCTACTTTATCCTATCTGCAGATGAAAGGAGCCACAGGAAAGCCCCACTTACTGTGTGTCATGTCGAGGAGGGCCATGTCAAAGCAGGCCCCTAAAAAAACACAGGCAAATATGTTTTTTTTTTCCTCAGCTGTGATGCAAGACACCAGGTTACAGTTCTCACAGGATTTCAAATGTAATGGCATACGCATTCATTATTTATACCCTAGGAGGAAGCTCTGCAGCATGTTCCTCAGCTAGCCATTGCACATGTTTTCTAGAAACCCAGGCTACCAGAAATCCAGGACAGCAATTGAGAACAAAGGTCAACACAGGCAACACTTTGTATCACAGGGAGTTATCATCTTGTCTGGTTGCTACCTCATTTAGTCTCTCTGACTTCCCTTACAGGTTAGTCTTTAGCTAATTGATCAATACCCTCACTTTCCAAATGGAAATGAAGTGATAAGTCTTTTATCCCAAGCCATTTTGCCTCAATACTGCCTCAGAGCTCTTCATTTCCATGGAAACTTCACCAGAGCTCAGAGCTCTCCTCAGTGACTTCAAGTCCTCTACCAACATGGAAGCACCCGAATACCCAGAGTTCACTATTTACCTTCAAGTACCTCAGTACTCCACAGTTTAAAAATGTTCAATCCCATGAACAGGCCAAGCTTCCTTTTCCAAGGCATTTTCTCAAGAGAGGCAGCCTAAAGTTTTGTTTGTTTTGTTTTGTTTTTAAACTTTTTCTCTTTCTCAAATACGGTGTCCTTCACAGTGCTTAGGCGTTCTCTTTTCATGAACTAATATGCCTGATTCAGCCACATGCTCCAATTGCCAGAACATTCCTATAATCTCTCCCTTCTTTGCCAGAATTGAGATAATGCTGTCACACATAAAGCCCTACAACTGCCTTGTTTGCTGCGTAACTGTGCTGCTGGTCAAAAGAGAGAACATCTGGGTATTTGGTCTACTTACTGGAGACCATTTTTTATCCAGATAGTAATTGATAATCTAGATAATAATGATCCAATTATTGTCTTCTGCTATATGCAGATAGTGCTGCATTTATGTTTACTCTGGTTAAACAGAAATGCAGTGGTTCTTTCAAACCTCAGAGCTGGCAGCAGCACAGTAATCACATATGGTACTTGAAGAGTTTTATAGTTATTCTTCATAGAATCATAGAATACCAGCTTGGAAGGGAGCTCAAGGGTCATCTGGTCCAACCTCTCAAAGCAAAGCAAGACCTAAACCACAAGATGCCCCCTGCACCTTACAGACTATACAAAAGAAAAGAATACCTTTTATGGAGACGGTCCTTGTCTGCTCCTGCAGCTATCCGAATGAGTCAAGAGGTCCCTCCAGGAAAAATTCCCAAGGGCCGTAGGGAGCCCTGTCCTCAGGGGTCCTGCAGCCGAGCAGAGAGTGTCCCATCTGGGTCACCAAATTGATTTGGAGAAAACTCCAGGAACAAACTTGCCAACAAAGGTTTCAAGTTGACAAGCAGGTATTCTTTATTGTGGCGCCGGGAGACACAGGGGATAGCTCCTCCTAACATGTGTCTCCATATTGCTACACAAGATGTCCTTATATTGTCCCTGGGCATACATACATATTCACGAGGCTACATATGGATTGCATCATTTTCCAGAAAGTTACCCGCATGCGTGCAAAATTGTGGTGGTGGTCTCTGAGGGTCGTTTACTTCTTCCAACAATCTTCATCACTTCTGGCAGCCTTTGAA
>JAVHNF010012218.1:13053-27243 GCA_034783455.1 Micropsitta finschii
CCTCAACATAAAAAGGACATGGAACTGTTGGAACAAGTCCAGAGGAGGGCCACGAGGATGATCAGGGGGCTGGAGCAACTCCCGTATGAAGATAGGCTGAGAAAGTTAGAGCCGTTCAGCCTGGCTGCATGGAGACCTCATAGCAGCCTTCCAGTATCTGAAGGGGGTCTATAAGGATTCTGGGGATGGACTATTCATTAGGAACTCTAGTGACAGGACAAGGGATAATGGGTTCAAACTTACACAAGGGAAGTTTAGATTGGATATAAGGAGGAAGTTCTTTACTGTAAGGGTGGTGGGGCTCTGGAATGTGTTGCCCAGGGAAGTTGTGAATGCTCCATCCCTGGTGGTGTTCAAGGTGAGGTTGGACAGAGCCTTGGCTGGCATGGTTTAGTGTAAGGTGTTCCTGCCCATGACAGGGGGGTTGGAACTAGATGACCTTATGGTCCTTTCCAACCCTAACTATTCTATGATTGTATGATTCTATGCTGACACAAGTATAAGCATCCAAAATATAGGATTTCCCATATTCTAAACGCATGAAATAATGAATGTCTGTTTTTTAAAATGGCTTGCTATATAATGGCAACGAGAGTAGGGTTATTTGAAGCAAATGTATATTTCAGTTCCACCTTTGGAGTAATATTATTTCTTACTTAACAGGACAAAGTCTTCTATTTTTCTCCTAGAAGCTTGCCTGTCATGCTTATTGACATGAAGTCATTAGTGACTCAGGAGGGCAGAAATGTAGAATACAGCAATGCCAATTAACATGTATATCAACATTTAAAGACTGATTTTGCCTAGATAAGAAATGAGGCATAATTTGCTGTATTGGCTATTTCTATATTGCATCAAATCCTTCAGGTCACACAATGAGGCAGCATTTCATGTTAAATGCAAGAGGTAACAAGGAAACACTGTTTCCATCTATCTTGTTGTTTCAAATACTATGTTAGTTCTTAGAAGTAAATTTATACGGTTTCATTTATCTCTCTAACATATAAAATTTCAAGAGATGCCAATTTATTTTTCATACATATTTTTGTGTGTATTCATTCTGAGTGCTGGTTTTCATAGTTTTGAAAGTTCAGAGTGCCTGTCTCATGCAACTTGAGATATAATTAATCACACAACAGTGGGATTATATATTTAACACTTTGCACATATTTTGAAAGAATCATACTCTCCAGAGGCTGCTACATTTTCGATGTAGTAATGTATATAAGGAGGCATGTCTGAGCAGATATACATAGCTTTAGAGCTCCTTGTTGGCTTCAGATCACAGGAAAAAAAAAACATAGGCTTGGTTACACTAGGGTAGCTTGCTTCAAAGAAGTTTTTGATCTTGATTAAGCAAGGCTAATAAAAAAGAGAACACAAATGGACACACACAAAAAAGTAGAATCATTTGTAAAAACTAACATTATCAGGAGTTTATCATCCTAAAGCTCCTATTTCAGTCTGATTTCAACCAGGTCGGTTAAACTAACACTTAATACAATTGAGTTGTGCCAGAGGCTTTGGCAAACACTTAGTATTTAAGTCTGCTGTCTTCCCCCATACCTCCACACACAAAACCATCCAGCTCTTGCAGTGACTACAGCTCAACAATTTCCAGTTGTGAGTCACCATATCCTCAGTACTTTTTTTTATATGCAATAGCACACTGGAAGCAAAGGAAAGTTCATTAAGCTATGGAAACTTTCTACCTAACAAAGTAAAATAAATGCCTTTTGCGGGGCAGGGGAGGATGCAGAAGAAAGAGCGGATACAAGTTCAAAAAACTCTCAGCGGAATCTAATCTTTCTATGTACTTATCTGGCAGTATTTCCAAAAACAGGCACCGGAGGCAGATTTCTACAACAGTGGTTCAGTTTGAAACTGTGAAATTTCTTCTCAAATTTACATTTTAGTTATTCAAGGTTTAAAACCCTCAAATCTGCAGCTACTTAAAGAAAAAGTGTTCATAAACAAAAGAAGAAAAAAATTTATAAGAAAAGTTATAAGCATCCTTTCAAATATTTTCTAGACAGATAAAATAGATCTTTAGTTACTACACTAAGGTCAGTGAACTACAGAAGCAGAGTAGGCAGCAAAAAAGAGTAAAAATGTACAGTAACACTCACATGATCAATTTTCTTCAAAATTTCAATTTCTGTATTGATATTAAAAGCTGGATTCTATTAAAAGAATCAAATATCATACAGGTAAGAGTAATGTTCTGGAACAAGACACATCAGAAATAAGAGAAAAAAAGAGAAAAAACGTTGTTTCATGTCCCTTGCTTCTCTAAGTGACCATAACATATAGCCTTTTCCCATAAACCCATCAGGTGCTTTCAGTGAATAAAATGAACAGTCTGCTTTTACTGTCTGTAGCAAGATATTGCTCCAGACATATTGTTTCACTGCAGGTTAGAAATCTTCACCCAATTTCCAAACTACACCAAAAAAATCTTGGTGAGTATGTACCCGTATTGTCCTCTAAACACCTTTCCTCCCTCCGAGATGCTTTCCATATGGGCTAACCTTGAAATTAAATGCTACTTTCTCTGAGGCCTCATAGCAAGATAACATAAACAGATTCTTTTAGCTGTGGCTTAAGCTCAATTCATTAAATCAGCCCAGCATTTATTTTTTTTCTCTTCCACTCCAAATCATCTTTGACCACACACAATCAAATCCATATATAACATTCCAGTGCAGTCCTATCTGCTTTGTACAATAGCATTTCTTAATAGTTATTACAAATGTTTCGAAGTTGCATTCTGCAATTTTCAATCATATTGATGTCACATATTCATCTGCAAATAATTGTACCTTCTCTTCTGAACTAGGGAAAGTGCAGGCTATAGCAGAATCTGTCACTGATTTTCAAGTACACAACCTTGTACTATTAAACATTATCCAACCTGTATTTCTCCAGCATACAAAAGTATCAGTACTGCAATCTTCCTGCCTGTCAACAGAGACTTCGGGTCAGTGTCAAAGAGTTGAATTTGTGTTTTCCCATTTTCTGTGCCATGATGTGTAAATGTAATAGGACGGAAGACTAATCTCAAGACAAATTCTCAAACCTGCCACTAGCAACTAACTCTGCTCCACTGAAGCCTCCTGGCGCCCCTTCCTCAGCTGCCTCTCTTTCCACCTCAGAATTTTTGTCTTCACAAATATATTTTTCAATGCAAGTAGCAGTTTCCTACTTGTCAGTCTGAACAGATTCTGTATATTGTATCTGTGCTCTGAAGGCCATTTTCTCACCAAAGAAATTGGTAAGGTTAATTCAACCAGAATTAACTTTAGTAAATCCACAGCAGCAAAAGTTGCCCAGCTCCTCCTTCCATGCACTTTTGCCTCAACTGTATTTTTCTTCGAAGTTTATCCTATACGCTTACATAAAATTTGAGTAATAGATACAAAGCTGCTTGGATCTCTCTCTCTCACGCTGGAATAAAGCCACGTGGCATGTTTTCCTCCTACAAATTCAGGCTTCTGCTACAAGACACATGGAAAGCCCTTCCCAAAAGGCTTTTTTTTAAGAAGTGTTATGATGGAGAATACAGCAAAATTAGCAGTTTGTAGATTTGTGGTCAGACTTTGCTGGTTATGATGTAATATCTTATGCTTTGTAGGAGATAAACCCCACGATACTCCCCACCACCCTTTGTACATAACACACGAACAAACAATTCCAAATTATGAACATGATGAAACATGGTCAAGGACTAAAAAGCAAGCTCTTTCTACAGAATTCTGCCTTGAAATTACATCCAGAAAGAAACTGGTCTTTAGTTTAAGAGAGCTGGGGAGGTAGCGAGGTTGCCAGACCTTCCAGGAGCACTGGAAGACAGCCAACAGACAGAAAACCAAACAAAACCACTTACTGCCTCAATCCCACTCGCAAGAAACTTCCGTTTATTGATGATCTTCACTGCGACTTTGCTACAAGTGCTCTTCTCAAACGCCAGTTTGACTTCTCCACAGGCACCACTAACAAAAGCACAGCCAGGTTAATGCTCCCAAGTAGTTTACAGGAATTTGCATAACCAGTACAGACAAATGGAATGAAAGCATTGGATTACACACAACTGGAGGCTGCTGCTTTCTAACTTTCTGAAAATGGCTCGCTGTCAAAACTTTCTCAGAATGTATTCAATAGTTTGGAAGCTTGTTTAAACAGCAAGTGATGTCAAGGGCCACCACTCAAAAATGCATCAGTTGATCTGTAGAGCAACTGATCTGTTTGTACGAAGGGTACCAGTGAATATCAAGGACAGGCTCTGTCAGCATTTCCATCACACAAATGCATTTAAGAGAAGAGAACCTCATGAAGAGTTTTCTCTGCACCAAACTGCACAAATCTGAATAGGTATGATAATACTTAGAATAAGTACAAATTATATTACAGAAAGAAATCCTTGTATTTTGCACTCAGATTTGTTTCCACTTAACCATTCTCCAAATTCTTCACTGACCATCTTTTTCCCAAAGGTAAAAGAACAGTCTCCACTCAAGACAGCTTTTCCCCTCTTTCCTGAGAACACTTCTTCCCCATTCTGTCTGAAGGCCTCAACAGTGTGTATTCTAACATAAAGCTCTTCCTTTTACTTCTAATAACTAAATCAATCTACAAGGTAAAGGTAAAACTTATTAAGAATCTACAGACTTTATTCTCTTGAAGAGAAAAAAAAACCCCACAAACAGCTTCACAGTTAATGGGAGGTTACGAAACCCAAGCCAGTGATGGGAATAAAGCTAAAACCCTGCTCTAGCTGTTAAAGAACAGGTTTATTCAGGTGGTCGCATTCTGGGTTTATTTTTTTTTGCAGCAGCAGCAGCTCAATGAACACTGGTAATTCCAGCCCAAGGTGCTAAACCCAGTAACAAAATGAACACTTAATACTGCGGAAAGCAGGAAACTTACCTTCCCAAAGTCTTGGACATGATATATTTCTCTCTGAATTCTCGCGGAAACACCAACTGATCATCCACCATAGGATCAGAAAATACAAACACTAGGAAGGCAAGTGGAAATCGTGTTCCTGTTATTAACTTTAAAACTTTAAATAACAAGCAACTATGATTCCTGAGCTTTTATAGTCAACAACATAACCAAGAAAGTGCTGCCTGCTAGAACAAAAACATACATATATTTTAAAAGCTAACTGCTGCTCTGAATGGCATCAGCTGTGAGTTAGCAAGGTGGTTTCAGCACTGAACAGTGACATTTTTGGTATCACCTTCACAACAGTGCTTAAGAAACACTACGTTTAAGGACAAAATAGGCAATTTTGATGTCATAGCAGGTAGTAAAGAGAAGTGACAATCAAGAAGGTGGCATCTTGATGTAAAAGCAAAGACAAAGAAACAAAGCCCCAACCCTGCTCATTTTTGTGAGGGTGTTTTAATTATTATGCAGCAGCTGGTAAGCCCCTGGAGTGTTTTCAACTTCCCTTGAACAGCCCATTCCCTGTTCCCTCCATGACACAGAGAGCTACTGGTGCACAGAAGTGTTTCAAAGATAGGAAAACAACTATGGAAGTTTATACTGTGGTGCAGGGGTCCCTGATGCAGCTTCTTTTAAATTTTCTTCTTTCATGGATGTGGATATGGGTAATTTTTATGTGAGGACTAAAACAGCAACTGATGCAACCCTAATGGCTGTATTTTAACAGCACTCATAAAGCAGCTCAGCTTGCAAGAAACATATTCAAACCCCTGCAGAAATGACGGTGTGTCAGCACACGAAGAACCTACTTAGTTATATAGGACATTTTACCCTTATTAGTCTGTACAGACAGTGCAATTTCAGAGTTGTGAGTCAGTGGAAGCCTCTTCCCTTTTCCAATGAGCTCTCTGTTAACAAAGGTTCCATTTGCACTGTGGTCTTCAATGTAGGCAACGTATGAATTTCTTGGACCCATTTCCTCAAAGAGAAAAAAAAAAAAAAAAAAAAAAGGAAAGATAACTGTGGAACAATGACTTTTACTGTGAAGCCATGAAAGACTACAGAAAATTACTATTGTTGGCTCAGGAAATCAGACTACTGAGGTTATTTCATAATGGAGCATTGCCAAAAGTCTTGTTAAAGGAGTCAACACCGCATACACTTAAACTTTGATTTCTTTAGGATCCGTGCCCACCAAAGGCAATCTTTTCAATTGTGCCAGGATAGAGAGGCACAGGTGACTTTTTCAGCACCTACCCTGAAAATTCGGAAGTGCTTCTTGCTATAGTTCTGGTAGAAGCCGGTCTCAGACAGTCCTAGCTTAGAAAAACTATAGTCACAGCTTTTGTCTCTTCCAAACCAGTATTCATCATTCACGCAGTCTGTAGAGGAGGGAGAAGTAAAGCAGAGAGAAAACAAAATTGCAGGAAGTTATTAACTGTGGCAGTACAGAATGATGCCACAATATAGTGAGCAGGGTAACGAAGGCAAGATCCTTCCCATACAATCAAGGGTATTTGTCTTAATTCAGACAAAGCACCTTGTACTATCAACACCTTGCACAATATTTTACTGATTTTACCCTCTTTAGTCAGAGCAGAGCTTCCAGTTCACCTCAGCAACACCGACTCACACGTACATCAACACAACAAACTATGAAACGGGAAAATGAAGCAAGTAGCAAAGAACATGAATGCCCCAGAACTCCTCTAAGCCCATGGAAGCCATGGATCTGGTACTCGGCATAGACTGTAGTACAGAATAAAGCATCACTGCGTAAGTTGTAAGCTCGTACTTAACTTCGCTTGTATCTCACTTGCAAATGAAGCCTCTGCTCTGTACCAAACCGCCCAAAGCTTTTCTGAGGTGCCGCAAATGAGCTCAGGGGCTTGCAACAGAACCAACATACCCCAGTTGCTGAAACCTTTCCCGAGTGCAAAGAGCCGACCCCACGGCTGGGGAATAAGCTCTTCAGATTCCTGGTCCTCAGGGATGGACGGAAGCTCCTGGGTAGGAACAGTGTCCAAAGAACTGAGCGTCCCCGAGCTGGAGGAAGACTGGCTGGTGCCCTGGGACGCCCCGGAGGAGGAGCTGGCACCGCCCTGGGACTGCGGGGCGCCCTGCGGCGGCTGCGATTCGCTCCCGCTCTCTCGAGACATGTCGGCTTCAAAGAGAACGTGTAACGACCGCCCCCGCGGCAGAGGAACGGCGGCGGCAGAGACAGCGCGGCGGCGGCAGAGACAGCGCGGCACCGGAGCAGAGCGCGCACCCGCAACGCCCCCTACCGCCCCGCGCAAGCCTCGCCCCTAGGAACGGGGCCGGGAACGGGGCCGGGAACGGGACCGGCGGCCGGTAACTCACGAGTGACGGAACCGCCGCCGCTCCCGGTTGCCGCCGTGCTGCGCGCGCACGCCCCCGGCCCCGCCCTACCGTGAACTGAGCCAATCGGGGGCGGCCGGGCACGGGACCCCCCGGAAGTCGCATATCGGGATGCGGGCGGCGCTGCGGCGAGTCGGGGCTAGGTCATGGCTGCCGCGTGCCTCGCAGCCCGCTCCGCGGCCGCGCTGCGGCGGGACCGGCCCGGCCCCGCGGTGCTGGAGCTGCGGCAGCGCCCTCCCTGGTGCCGAGGGGCCGCCGCTCTTCTGCCCCGGGTGCCGCTCCCTGCAGCCACCGGGACCGCGGCCCGACCTCTTCCGCCTGATGGCTTGGTGAGTGCGAGCTGGGCGGCCGCGGGCCCGGCCGGCCGCGGGGCCTCACGCTGGCTCCTGTCGTCCGCAGTGACCGCTCCTTCCGCGTCGACGTGCAGCAGCTGCAGCGGCGGTTCCGGAGCCTGCAGCGCGCCGTTCACCCCGATCGCTTCGGCCAGAGGCCGCCGGTGAGCGCAGGGACGAGCGGGAGGTGGCCGGTCTGCCGCAGACGCGGCCTGCTCGGTTCTCCGGGTTCGGCGTGCGGAGTTTGCGGGGCTCCGGGAAGGAAAAAGCCGCCGGGGCTGCGGGCACTCCCCGGCTCTTGTTTCCCGGGGCTTAGGGCAGACTTGCAGGCCCAGACTTGCGACAGAGAATGGCGATGAGGGGCTGGCGCTTCCGAGCGCGGGGACACGTGCACAGGTGCTGGCTCCCCGCACCCCAGCTCTGCCAGAAACCACCCTTCGGCTTTATGCACACGTGTGGCTGGGAACGCGCTCCCTGCAGGTAGCAGGGTGATGCATTTGCCGCTGGTTATTAACTTGTTGCTGTTATTTGTCATCCATGTGCAGGAGGAACAGTACTACTCTGAGCAACACTCGTCCTTGATTAACAAGGCGTATCAAACCCTCCTGAACCCTCTCAGCCGCGGCATCTATCTGGTAAGGTGTCACTGTGTATTTTGTCACTGCTCCTATGGCTGATCAGAGTGACTGGGGCTGCTGGTGGTAATACACTGAATCAGACATTAGCTCCATCGTTAACACGCTGCTTTGTGTTCCTCTGAAGAGGGTTACTAGAGATTGACAAGAGACCAAAACCAGCCTTGTCTTAAAACTTCATAAGCTTTTTGAATATTTTCTTTAACATTTCACTGACTGTTGCCATCTCATTTGCTGCTCATGTCACCCTCACATTTCCTGCATCTCACACTGTGTTTGGCCATGGCTGTTCCTTGGAAATTCTAGTCTGGCCTCAACACCTCTGCTGCGATTTCTTTTTCCTCTGGCCAGCAGCTGATCTGCATGGTTTACCTCTGGAGTCAGTTTTAAGCCAACTCATGTATATTTCCTGGAATAAAATGCAAGTTTATCAGCTATGAATCTGAGTGAGCCCTGTTCAGGGACTAAAGAATCAAGAAATTTCATACTGAAATAGATGTAAGAATGAGCATTTCCAAATCCCCATCATTTCACAGCTGGAGCTGCATGGAATGGAGCCAGCACAAGAGACAGACTGTGATGCAGACTCTGTGTTTCTCATGGAAATCATGGAAATTAATGAGAAATTAGCAGAGTCTAAAAGTGACAGTATCCTTGAAGAAATTGACACTTTGATTAAAGGTAGGTTATAATATGAGGTGTTTATATAGCTCTAAAATACTCTATCTTGTGTAATATGAGAGTCTAAGACTCTTTATCTCCAACTTGTATTAGTCCAGAATTGCCTCACTGAAAGAGCTTACCCCCAGAAAAAGTTATCTTTATCAGTTTATGCCATTTTTAATTTAAACATCAGCTCCATCTGGTGAAAGTCTGCACAGCAGTACCTGTTCTGATGGCAAAAGAGGGATAGCAACTGACTAAATAAAGGCACTTACTCAGCAGATCAGGGCAAGTGGGCTGCTGTAAAAGAACGAACCACACAAAATGAAGTTTAATAAAATGCTTGACTGACCACATTAGATAATTTAATTTATACTGACATTGTATTTATTTCACCTTCTTCAACTTAAAACCCATTATATTAAGTGGTTATTATCCTTATACAAGCAACTTCATCAATTATACTGTTGGTGATGCCCAAAACATGGAGTTTAGTGGTCTATTTAATTCTTTGCATTAACAATAGTGTGCCAAAAGCAATTAGAAAAACAAAAATAAAGACTGAGTAGAATAAAATTAATTGTAGCAGAGTGAACACCAAAAATAACTTAAGAGCTCTGAGAAGTTAGTGACCATTGATTTGCATTGCAATTGCTGTCTGTAAACCTGTTTACTCAAAGAAGCTTATCTGCCTGTAATTGTAATTACATTAATCACAGAATTAAGATGAAGAGCTCTCTCAGCTCCCAGAAGAGTGTGAGGCTGTCAATTAGGTTTCCCAACACAGACAGTCAAAATGCAGTGGCACTCAATATATTATGTAACAAAAAGTGAATGAAATTATTTGTTTTACAGTTAAACAAGAAGAACTGACCAGAGAGGTGGCTGCAGCTTTTGAAAGAGGTAGCTGTTCCTGTGAAGCATTTGGCTGCCATACAAACGTGTTCTAAGTGCTTAAACCCCACATTCCTACTGGCAAATACTTCCTGAACTACAGAACAGAAATACTACAAACACAAGTGTTCTTTGTATGATATTTAGAATAAATACTAAAAGCTGGCCTTTCTGCTGATGCAGGAAATTCAGGACCTCACATTAGCTGTAAAAAATCTCATCCAGTACAAAAGTTCCAGTTAATTCAATCTGCACCCAGATGATCCCTTCCCATGGGAATGCAGATGCTAAAAACTGTTTTGGTTGCTTGGTTCCCAGAGGAGCAGGAGGTCAGACTTCCCCAAATTCAGCACCAATTCTGAGGTTTCAGACTTGCATTTGGGTGGATCTTGTTCTGCTAGCAGAAGCTGTCAGCGGAGTAGCAGGTGCTGAGCACCTCAGTCAAGGTGTTCCAAAGCAATCCAAGATGAAATCAGTAGGCATCCTGGTTTAATAGTGTATTATGGGTCCCTGCAACTCGCAACTTTTAGTGCTGCAGCAGGTGCTATCATTGAAATCTTGAGATTGATTTGAAGATGAAAATTAAGCCTCTGTAACCAATCCTGTTTTCTTTCATTTCAGATGACCTTCAGGAAGCAAAGCAGCTTTTAGCCAAAATGAAGTATTTTGCAAACTTAAAGGATAAACTAAAGAATAAGAAGATCCCTTCCTGATGCTGCCTCCTTTACTGTTAATGTTATTTTCAATTAAACAGCTAATTTAGTTATCAAGTGAGAAAAAGTGTTTGCCTCCTAACTTTTGACTAAAATCTTTCACTCTGAGAGAAGGCAGATAAACGTAAGAGAAATCCAGCACTTACTGAGTAACAGAAGGAACTGGGAAATGCTGACACCCAGGAAAAGTTGTAATGGGTAAAGCAGGTAGGACCAGTGTCCCAGCAGTCACACGTATGGACACGAGTATCACAGAGCACACAAACACTGGATGTAATTAGGATTTCATACATTTTGACTTAATAAAATACGAGTGATTTCTTCTGAGAAAGAGCCCTGGACAAAATGGTGGAGATGAAGCAGACAGCTCGTTCAGCAGGTCCTTCAAGCTCTGTGTCCTCCTTGGGTCTGTTCTATCAGACCATCTTGAAGGATCTGTGGAGGTGAACTGTATTTAGTTGCTGTCCTCTCTGCTTCGTAGTGTTTTTTGTGATGGTGATCTCAGTCTGCCAGGAACTGACCTTCAAAACTAGAAGCTTCACCCTGTTGCTCAGTTTAAGATGTTAAGATGCTCGTTAAGGCAAAAAAAATAAACCCAAACAACCCTTAGAATCTGTTTTATTTGTACCTTTTAAGGAAAGAAGTCTTTCTAATCAAATGTGTTACAAACAGCAGTAATTCAGACAGGTGCTGGCATGTCTTTGTACAGATACAGTGGTGGGACTAGATTAGGAATGTCCTTAAATCTTTCAAAGAAGTTATTTAAGTTACCTTGTATTAAATGTCCTCTAAATACACAGGAGGCTTAAATAAACTGATTGCACAGCTAGTTTAGAAGATGCTAGTTTAGAAGATGCTATTCATAATCCTTGTGGAAGTTCTCCTGCAGCAGTGAAATCCCACAGAAGGTTTTCAAAACCCATCGTGGAGTTGCCTTCTTTCATAAAGCTCCATTTCCTTTTTATTTCTCCCAAAATTAAGCTTGTGAAATTCCTTTTTGATTGCCAGAAAAGATTTGTTTTTTGTCTCGGGAATTACAAAGAAGAGGAAAGCAGCCACGGAGGAGCACTCCAGTAAGAACACCAGGAAGCAATACTGCTTCAGTCTGTTCTGGAAAAGAAGTCTGAGTGTAACATATTTCAAGTCCAACAGTGGTGTTTGGAAAATAAAAAGCTTTTTTTTTTCCACACCTAATGCTGCTGCTCAGGTAGTTTTACTAAAAAGCCATTCAATATCCTCACCTTACATGTAACCATTTGCATTGGCTTTTTTTTTAGAAGACTACCAAGCCCTGTGCAACACACTTGGTAGGTCTCTTATTAAACAAAGGAAGGCTATTTAAACCCAACAGAACAATCCACAGTGTTAAGATTAACTGATTTTTCTGAATGTTAGTATTTGCCAATGCTACTCATTAAAAAAAACAACTACCTTGCTGAGAAGAGTTCAACTGAGAAGGACTGCTGCGTCAGGCTGCCTGGTCACCTGCTGCTCCTGCATGTTTTACTCTCAATTGGGAACACAAAGCTGGGGATGAAAGCCTCCGCTGTTTTCCTAGTAATCCTCCTGATCACAAAACCCTCTGTACAGAGCTCTGGGAGCTCTCAGAGCTGTGAACTGCGAGCCCCAGGCACTACTACTTCACTTTGCCACAGAAGCACAAGGCTCCGTTAAGAGATGTGTTATCTGGATCTCTGCATCTGATGACATTTTTCTAGTTTTGATGCCTTCTGTGGTGCATTTTTTTTTTGTTCTGAAACTCAGGCATTACTTTCCATTTTCATTTATTGTGGTTTACAATTTTTTTCTGAAAAATAGTAAATCCTTTAAGAGGGACTGACTAGTTATACTTGGTTGAGGGGTAGTGAGCACCCTATGTTTAAGTACTACTGGATCAGGAAGTAACACTCTGATGGAGCCTGAGAGAAGATTAAATGAGGTGAGGCAATCAGGAAAATGTGTTGCATGTACTTACCACTATGAAGGGGAAGAGCATCCCAATGGTAAAGAAACTAATCCAACTGATGATCCCTCCTATCATGTAAGCAGCAGGACGTGATGACTGTATGAACAGTTCAGCTATCAGGGTATTTGTTATGCCACCTGGGGAGTGAGTTTCAGAAACAAGGTTGACCTAATTGTATATATATTCATAATGGCACATTTTTGAATCTACTGCCCATGCAGTATCGTCCTGAGGAGCAGCCCCATTGCAGCACTGCTCAGGGAGGTAGGGAAACCAAACAGGCTGCTGCTTGCTTCATGTCTGACTGGACTGAACTCAAGGCAGAACAGAGACTCCTCATGTGTAGCTGACCCACACTCTGAGGCTATGGAGGCAAAATGCACTAGCACACAGGCTCACTGTGTCCCTTTGGCAGAGCACAGCAGTCTTACAGAAGCATCAGTGCCTGGCTTAGAGAGCACAGCTGCTGTCATCCCCCTCACCACTTCAGAACATGCATTAATTACTGTGTCCTACCTGGCCCCAACCCGAAGCTCAAGATGAAGGCAAAGATCGATGTCATGCTCACATAAGGCACCCATGGGTACAGTTCCTGCAGCAGAAGAGAAAAAGGTTTAGTTCAGATTTTGAGAATCCGGTTTTAAAGTCTGGCTTAACAGTTACGTTTTCTTTTGTTATTTTATTGCCTCTAAGACAAACAGTCATTCATGGCTGTTTACAGCTGACCTATTTAACAGTATTGCTTCAGAGAAAATAAATATTGTTCATTTGCTAAATGGAGTCTAGTACTTCTGTACTCTGAGGCTATAAATCGACATGAACACTGAACACAGCAATTACGTGTTGTTAACATTTTGTCAGTTTATTTTGGTATTTTATACTGATCCATGAGTTAGCTGCCCCCAACCACTTCCACAGCATGAACAGATTCCTCTTATATCATTATTTATCTATACATAAATTTCAATAGCACAGTAAAGAAACATTAGCATTACCATATACATACAAAACTGGGTGCATTAGAAAGACCAAACTTAAAGCTTGAAATCCCGTTATTCAAAAGCACAAACATTTACAGAAGTTACCATTAGAACAATTAAACCAAGGCCTCTGTCCAGGCTGACTCATTCAACCTGCTGCCTGGCCTAGCAGCTTGCTTCACTCCAACCATGCAGAAACCACTGCAGGTAAAAAGCGGGGCAAGATGTCATCTTTGCACGGTAAGTGTACAGCATAATTTGAAGTGAATCTCTCTAGTGAGTTTCCAACAGTTTATGTGAAATTACACTTTGAATTTAAGTGTCTTTTGAATTTTAGCATCCTGACAATATTGTGTGCTCACTTTACAGTTCAATGACTGAACACTGATGCTTAGTATCATCACTATGAGGATTTCTTTCTAGAATGACTTTAACCGATAAAATAAATGCCATTTTGTCATCACTTAGTTTTGTCAGCTGTCCTGGGTTCAGCAGTAGCAGTCATTTATTATTCTTCTTAGTAGCTGGTGCGGCACTGTGTTTTTGACTTTCGGCCTGGGAACAGACCTGATAACAGCGATGTTTATAGTTACTGGTCAGCATGTTTAGGCTGACCAAGGACTCTCTGAGCCTCATGCTCTGCTGAGGAGGAGGGGGGGCCGGGCGGGAGCAGAGACA
>JAVHNF010012221.1:16914-43860 GCA_034783455.1 Micropsitta finschii
TTTTTTTAAGCCATTTATGGTACCGTAGTACTGAAGGACTTAGCCAGTTTTGCTGGCTGTGTGGGCTTTTCTTATTGCTAAGAGGAGCATCAGGGAAGTCAGTGCCATTCTTCAAATGCAGTTGCACAGGCTGTGTTCATAACAGAGCTGTCACTGGCTGACAGGAGGGGAAAACTCAAGTTATGTGAGTCCCAGGTAGCAAGTGCCTTGATGGGGACTGTGAAGAACTGTGTTTGGAAAGTAAGAAACTATAAGCCTCGTGCGTCCTTGCATTACGTTTTAGACTGTTCTCCTGCTTGAAATAATCTCTAGTGCTCTTCATATTTCTGTATTGAGTTTTAGTATTCATGTACAACCAGAAGTGAAAAAACAGATACTATGATGTGCTTTTGTATTGCCAGAGTCAATAACAGCCCTGTTTTGTCCTAAACCATGTTTGTTGCTATGAGTAGTTAGAGAAAGGCTTCCTTTGAAAACAGAAGAAAATTCTGGATGAATTTGGGTGGATGCGATTCTATAGAATTAAATTACTTGAAAACATATTTGCAACATTGCCTCAAAAATATGGATCGTAGTTAAAAGCTTCAGTTTTAAATGTTATCAGAAGATGTGGAATGGAAATTATTCTTCACTTCCCAAATTCATGCCTGAATGTTATTAAAGCTAGTTACTGCTAAGTGGTGGTGAATCAAGAAAACTATTGATGTGTATGTTTATGATTTTCTTTTTGGGGTAGAATTAAGTGGAAGAAAGCTTAGCATACTAATTTACACTTCAAAGATTGTTTTGTTCTGTCTGCTTCCAGAATAGTATTCAAGTAGTCCAGGGCATAATAGAAGAATATACTTGTAGGTTTTTGGTCCTCTGATAAATTACAGTCTTGATATTGGCACCACAGTTGTGTATTTTACAGAGATGTTTTGCTAAAGTTCTTTTATGCAAAAAAATTAACCCTATTGTAGGCTGTTCCAAGTCTGAATTTTGCTTTGATACGCAGCAGGGTTTTTCCACATCCCTATTCAGGAGATGAGTTTTCCGTAATAGTGACCAAATTCTAGTCTTGTGTAATTCTGTATTGATTCTGGCATCAGTTGAGTGAGGAACTCAGATACCGGTATTGAATAATAATAATACAGTTCAGAACACAGAAATTTATTGCTTCCCTTTCATATCTAAATGATTATCTATGAAGAGTATAAGTATGCTAGAATATTCCTTAGCATGGGAAGAAGCTGTGGAATTATTGCTTCTGATTTGTATATTAAAATGCTTCAGCAGACTTGTGCACTTTATGCAAATGTAAATAAATTCTATCACTGCAGCTTGAGAGTTCTTTTGAAACTTCTTCTAGATATTCAAGTTTTCTGAGAGGAAATCTTAGTATTTTTGTTCTTCAATTTTATCTGCAAAATTATATATCATAATACAGAGGCATTTTTCCGGTGTCTCTGAATTGCTTTGGTAGTAATTTACATTAAATGTAAATAGTGAAATAATGACATTAGCAAAACCCTCTGTAGGGACTCCACCAAACCCATAGCTTAAAGAGAAGATTATCTAGGTTTTATGGTTTCAAATGAACAACTCTGAGGTAAATGAAGTGTCTGGCATTTTACTTCAGTGTTGTGCTCAGGAAGAACTCTTTCATGATTCAATAAAAACTGACTTGCATAGCAGTCATTCCTGGTTTATGCTTATGTCTGCTGTTTTAGTGGAAGAACAAATTGTGAATTGCCTTTTCTTCAAGCAGTCTTTTTCCTCTTCTTTCAAGTTACATATAGAGTAATATATATGTAACTTCTTCCAAGTTACATGTATCTTCATGCAACTTTTTTCCTCTTCTTCCAGCGCATATAGAAGGAAGAGGAGCTATAGTTTATTTATGTGGTTTATGTATTTTACAGTGATTTTAGGGAAGAAATAGAAGTTACAGAATGTATTGGAAGACATTCACAGCCATTTGTCAGTTTGCTTTCCTTTCTAGATAATAAACTCATGTGAATTCTTGATGGATTCCTAAGTTCATTCTTCTGTTACTTGTGTAATTTACAGTTATAGAGTAATCTGTTTTTCTGTCAAGGGACAGATATTTCGTAGCAATCATATGCTTATTTTTATTTTCTTTGCAGCTTTTGAAGAACTTGAGCGGGCTCTGAGTATTGCTCAAAAGACAGAGGAAGCCCGGAAAAAATTGCAGGCAGAAATGGATGAAAAAATCAAAGCTGTAGAAAAGGCAAGTGAGGAAGAGAGGGTAAATCTTCAACGGGAGTTAACCAGAGTGAAACAAGAGGTGGTTGAGATTATGAAGGTAAAATCTGAAACTCATCTTGAATTATTGGCTCTTAATCTAATAACTCAATTACAATTAAACTATAATTGTAAAATATATTAATATATACTTAGTTAGGGTTTATATTATTATTAATATATATTTGATATGTATTTATATATAATAAATTCTATAAAAAAAATTGTGGTATTAAAGATTTACTTAAGCAAAATAGAAAAGTCACCATTATTATCCTAACCCCATATGCTTAAACGTTTAAGAATGTGTTGCCAAACTGTTTGCTAGTTCAGAATTGCTTATATTTGCTTCATCTGGAGTATTCAGGTACGAATCACAGGAGTACTGTGCATTGCCTTGCCAAGGTGTAAATTTGAACACCTTTAAATTGCAGTTCTTGTCTTGACATTAGTGTTATTAGTTTCTCTGAGAGAATTCACTGATGCTTTAGGAGAATGACTGACTTGCATCACTTTATCCTTAAAGCATGTTATGTAGGTTGTAGATAGCTGTCACCACTTACTGTTCTGGCTCATGAAATAACAAGAATACAGGGAAGGCTATGGAATGAAGTTCTTTTTCTAATTTGTTATCATATTTAAACTGAAATCAAAAACGCTAAGTTCATCTTGGTAGAAGAGTCTTTAGAAATTGTGGTGTTTCTTACAGTAGAACTGTGAAAGTCTTGAGAAGGAAGATGGATAATTTCAAGTTTGAAAATAAGAACTGTCGGGGCTTAATATTAAGCACTTTAGATAATTGTTACTTATTTAAAGGGAGCAATGAGGTGGTTGTGGTTTCCTCTCTCTATTGCACTGCTTTTCTTATTAAGAAATAATACAAAGTGGTTTGTTATTTAACATTTTGAAAAATTTATTTCTGACTTTGATTCACAGAAGTCTTCAGAGGAGCGTGTTGCTGAGCTAGAAAACTTCCATAAAAAAGAGCTGGCTACCAAAGATCAGGAGCTAAATGAGAGATTACAGGCCCAAGAAAAGGCATTCCAGGAGAGGATGAAGGCAGCTCTTGTAAGTATTCCTAAAATGTGTAGAAAGACATCTCTGCAAGTGTGAGGTGGGACTAGAAGTCTTAATCTGACCCTGTTCTGCAGCAAGAGTCTTTCTGCACTCAAAGATACAAGTGTTCTCCAAAGGTCGAAGAGCTCAGGGACGTCCAATGAAAGGAAAGCAGCTGCAGTGATCCAGACTGAATAGTGATAATGAATCACTATCACTTCCCACTAACAGCTGCATCTTGTGGGAAAGACTTCTTATTTTGAAAACTCTTTTTGTTAGACTTGGTTTTTTTCATTTCCTCCTCTGGATCATTGGCATTTGGCCACAGCAGCTAGAGTAAGAGGTACAAAGAATGAGGCTGTTCTTTGAAAACTGTCGGTATCACTGTGTCAGGTTGTGTTGTGTTATGTGAACAGAGTTGACTATTTACTGTGTTTGACCTTGGAAAAGAATTTTCTTCTAGGTCAGGCTGGGAAAAATCTTTTGGGTTCTTCACTCTTTTTCATAAGCTGTAATCCACCTTAGAGCATCATGTAATTTTACCTGAGAAATAGTGGATTCTCTTTTCTGCTCCTCCACAGTGGTGTGTGACTGGGCCTGAGGGACTTTTGACAGTCCCTTTCTGACTATATTTTTCTTTGTTTCTCAGGTTATTTTTTTTAATTATAAGAAATAGAAGCTTAAAAATATGTTAGAGTGGAATCAAGTGAGGACAGGCCTTTTTTCTCAAAGGTGTGAATCTCAGTAATGACAAACAAACCAAAGGGAAAGCATGGATTGCATTATGTTTTTCACACAAAAGTGGAAAACAAATGGTTCTCAAGAAGAGAAAATGGAAATGATTTATAACTATTTTGTTCTCACAGATGAAATGGAAACTGTGTGTGCAGAGAAATTACAGGTTATTAGTGTATGACCATTAACTATCAGTGTAAAACTATTAACTGGTTTATAAATACCCTGTTATACTGGTTTTGAAGGTATAAGACTATAGTTTATTGGTTTAATCATAATTTTTGATACAGGAAAAAAATCAAAGTGAGTGTTTGAAAACCCTTCAAGAGCAAGAGCAGCAAGAATCCTTAGCCTTGGAAGAATTAGAGCTGCAGAAGAAAGCAATACAGTCAGAGTGTGACAAGAAGGTTCAGATGATGCATCAAGAAGTAGAGACTTGTAGAACTGTGAGTAAATATTCCAAAAGGGTAAATGTTCACAAAAATGCCCTTCAATATGTATTCAACTGTGCCAGGCTTACAAGTACTGTGGATTTATTGTGATTGGGTTGGTTTAATTTCACTGGGCTTCTTGTAGTGACAGAAATTTTATGTATTGCCATGGTATGCTGCAGGCCCTGCTTTTTTAGCAGGTGGCAAAGTATAGAAATATATTCAGTTTGTATCCTGCCTTGGGATATGAGTTTGTATCCATACATAATCTTTATGTATGTTATACAAGACAGTTAAACTTCGTAACTTCTGGATATTGCTACCATACAAACCCTTCTAAGTGTACTTGAGTAAGTAAAAAATCGCTTAAATTTTTGAAAGGTCCTTTGCTTTCTGTAATGGGTGAGGTTGTAATATCTGCTAATGCAAGGTTGCACTGTGTTCCACCACTTCCAAATATTACTTTGGAAGTTTTGCCTGTATAAGTATTTTAACTTTACAGCAGCATTTCCATGAGAGTTAGAATTAAGATACATATCATGTGTAGAGCTCCATAATACTTGTGTAGTCTCTCAATGTCTTTCATCCTATGTATTGGTATTTTAATATGAAAATGTGAACGCATCTCTCTTAAATGTGAATTTTTTTATTGGAAGTAGTTAAATTCTTTCCAATTTTCTGTTTTGTCTATTTTCACTGCAGTAAAATAGAAAATTTTTTTAGTAAATAACTAACTCACCATAATGAAACAAAGTTGAGAACAAAATTGAATGAAAACCTTATATTACAAGTTAACATTCACCAAAAATAATGAAATAAGTGATTTGTAGTTATGTGAACCTGGTGAGATATTATAAAAAATGAAATCAACGTGTTACCTTTTGAATATTCATAGTATTTTAAAACTGTGTTTTCTAACAGAGGATTCTTGAACTGGAAAGCTCACTTGCAAAGTATTCTCAAGATGATAGAAAGCAATCAGAGGAATTAAGTACTCTGATGGAGTCTGAAAAAGAGCAGCACAATAAGGAAATGAATGAAATGGTTGAAAAACACAAGAAAGAAATGGAGAACATGAAACAGCAGCAGGAAAAGATTTGGACTGAAAAACTTCAAGTCTTACAGCAACAGCAAGTAGCTGAGATAGAAAAAATGAGAGAGAAACAAGAACAAGAAATAGATACAATTTTGAAAGAGAAAGAAACTGTTTTCTGTGCACACATAGAAGAGATGAATGAAAAAACATTGGAAAAACTTGATGTGAAACAAACAGAACTAGAAGCACTGTCTTCTGAGCTGTCAGAAGCACTAAAAATACGTCATGATTTAGAACAAGAGCTCTCAGAATTGAATAGTAAAGTGTGTGAAGCAAAGCAAGAATTGGAAGGGAAGTTGGAAGAAGAGAAGAAACGGCACAGTGAAGAGGTGGAAATGATGTTAAAAGAGCATGAAATGTCTATTCAAGGTGTTGAGAAGGTACTCAAAGAGGAGCTCAACAAACTCAAGCAATCATTGGAGGAGAAAGACAGACATCTGGAGGAACTGAAAGCACACGAACAGAAACTAAGGGAATCTGCAGAAAGATCTGAAGTGGAACTTGCCGGAGTGTCTGCAAAGCTAGAGGAGCTTTCAGAGTCTCATCAGAGAACTTCTAATGAACAAGCAAAGACTTATGAAGAGGAATTAGCAAAGCTGCAGCAGAAGCTGGCAGATCTTGAAGGTGAAAAATTGCAACTTGCTGAGCAGCTAGAAAAAAGTCAATCTGAGTTTAATGAAGTCAGGAATGAGTTAGAGGCATACATCTCTCAAGTACATGACCTGAAGCAGCATTTGCAAGAGCAAAGCAATGAAAACACACAAAAGTTAACCTCTCTAACACAGCAGTATGAGTGTCAGCTGAAGGATCTACAAAGAGAGGCTGATGAGATGAAGAGAAATCTAACTGAGAAGGAAAATGAGATTGAACACATGAAGAAGTTACAGGACAAGCAAGTGGAAGAGCTTAAACAGAAACTGTTAGGCGCAGAGGATAGAATTGGTGCTTTACAAGGAGAATATGAAAGTAAACTGAAACGTCAGGAGAACAAAATGGAGAAAATTAAACAGAAATCTAAAGATATGCAGGAAAGTTTCAAAAATAAACTTGCTGAACAAGAGGCTAAACTTCAAAACAAGCAGTTGGAGTTTAGTCAGAAAGAGAGTGAGTTCAATGCTAAAATGTTGGAAATGGCACATGCCAGCTCAGCTGGAATCAATGATGCTGTGTCAAAACTGGAATCTAATCAGAAAGAGCAACTGGAGACTCTTGCTGAGGCTCATAGGAGGGAGTTGGAAGAAATTGCCCAGAGTTGGGAAAAAAAACTCAATCAGCAGGTTGAAGAGCTCCAGGAAAAACATGATATGGAATTGCAAGAGAAAGAGCAGGAAGTTGGAGACCTAAAGCAGAAGCTTGCGACCTTCAGTGCTGAGGAGGAGAGATCCAGAACAGAAATAACCCAGCTGAAGGAAGAACAAGTGAAAAGGGAAGAGTCCCTGAAGGAATTGCAAGAACAACTAAGGCAGTCAGTGTCTAAGGTGAGTGCTTTGTCAGATAAGGAGAGTGACCTGAAAACACACTTGAAAAAATTGGAGAGTGATCTTAATCAGTCCCTGAAAGAGCGGTCAGGACTTGAGGAAGAGCTCAATAAACAGAAAGCAGTTGAAGAACAGGATAAAGCTAGAATTACTGAGCTGGCTGGTACCCTGAAAACCCTTGAAGAGAAACTCCAAACAATGCAGTCTTCTCTGTATAAAGATCATGAAAATTATGAGAAAAAAATAGAGGCAATTCAGCTAAAAGAAACTGAGCTTAAGAGGCAGACAGGAGAACTTGCAGCCCAGTTAGATGCTTACTGGAAGAATGTTGAAGCCTTATTACAAACAAAAAGCAGTGAATTAATTGATAAATGTAGTGAAAAAATTGGCCTGGTAAAATGCAAACTTGCAGATTGTGAGCACCGAACTGCAAAAGTTAAAGAAGCAGTGTTAATTAAAATGAGTAAGATTCCTCAACTAGAAGCTCAACTTAGAGAAGTATCAGAGCATCATTTTGCTGCAAATACTTCATTGCAGAAGTCAATGCAACAGCTGCAAGAGAAGGACAATTTAATTGTGTCCCTGAGAAGTGACATTGAGGGACTTTTGACAGAAAAGGAACAATTGCAGAAAGAGGGAGGGCATCAGCAGCAAGCAGCGTCAGAAAAAGAGACTTGCATAACACAACTGAAGAAAGAGTTGTCTGAAAATATCAACGCGGTCACCTCAATGAGGGAGGAACTCCAGGAAAAAGAATCTGAGATCTCTGCTCTCAACAAAACAATTAATGACCTTAATGTTAGACTGGAAAGCACAGTAAGCTTAACAGAGAAGGAAGCAGCCATGTCTCTGTTAAGCAAGCAACATCAAGAGGATCAGTTGCAGTTGTTAAACCAGGTACAGGAGTTATCATCCAGAGTTGAATTGCTGAGTCAAGAGAAAGCATTGGCTCTTGACCAGGTAGATCAGTGCACAGCCAAGCTGTCAGAGTGGAAAATGAAAGCACAAACCAAGTTTACACAAAATCATGACACTATTAAAGACTTGCAGAGCAAACTTGAATTAAGCAATATTGAAGCCAATAAAAAAGATGAAGAGCTCAATAAATTGAAGGAGCAGCTAGCTAAACAAAGCAAAAATATCGATAGTTTAAGAAGTGAATTGGAACAAAAGCAAAACAGAAGGGGAAAGCAAGAAAGTGAGTTAACTGCAAAGATAAAACACCAAGCAGCAAGAATTGCTGAGCTAGAAGAACACATTGCTCAGAAGACTTCAGAAAATGATTCCTTGAGGGAGGAACTTAAAAAATATAATGAACAAAAAGAAACGGAGCAACAAGAGATAGCTTGGCAACTCCAGCAGGCAGAGAAGGTGGCTTTTGAAAAGGACAATAGATTTAAGGAGGCTGAAGAAAAGGTGCTTCATCTTGAGAAGCAAATAGGTTCACTGAAAGCTGAATTTGAATCAAAGGAGAGGGAGTTTGATCACGTGAAGTCAGAAATACTTAAAAGCAAACGGGAAGAACTGAAAGAATTAGAAGAGAAACTGAATGCAGAGAACAGTACTAAGCTGGCAGATCTGAAAAAGAAGGCAGAGCAAAAAATTGCTTCTATTAAAAGGCAATTGTTGTCTCAGATGGAAGAAAAAGAACAGCAATTTAAGCAGGATAAAGAAAATCAGTTAAGAGAATTGGAGCAAAAAGTGGAGGAGAGAGATGCCAAAATTGAGTCCTTAGAATTAAAAATTAAGTCAGCAAGAGATCCCACAGCACTAGAGAAAGAAATGCTGCAAAAAGTAGAGAGTGTAAAAGCTGCCGTAGAAAAAGATAAAAACAACATGCTTGAGAGTGTCAAGCAGACATATGAAGAGAAAATTCACATATTACACAAGGACTTGACCGAAAAAGATGGATTGTTGGAGAAGTATGAAAAGGAGCAACAAGAGAGTATTGACTCTCACCTAGAACTGCAAAGCAAACAGGAAGAACTCCTTAAAAGACTGGAATGCATTGAGAAGAGCTATCAGGAGGAGCAGAGTAGGACGGAAAGCCTCAAGAAAGAACTTGAGGAGCAGACCAAGAAATACTCATTGTTAGCAGATGAGCATGCTCGTTGTGGTGGCGATTTAGCAAGCAGTAGGGAAGAATTAAAAGCTAAAGAACAGAAATGTCTTGATATGGAGAACGCAGTTGGAGATTTCCAGAAAAAAATACAAGAAAAGGAGGCAATCAGTCAGTCTTTGGAACACAAGATCAAAGAGTTGGAATATAATCTAGTGAAGGAAAATGAAGTGCACAAGATTGAGGTGGAAGATGTGAGTTTGAGATATGAAGAAAAGCTAAAAAGTTTACAGCAGCAGTTGGATGAAAGAAATGATAGTCTGAAAGCCTTTGAGGAAAATGCTGCAGAGAAGGCAAAGTCAGGTTTGGAGCTGCAGAAGTTACTAGATGATATGCAGAACCAGCAGAAGGACTTCCAGACTAAACTGGAAGAGACTGAAAGGGAGAAGCAGAAACTACGCAAGGAAGTGAATAATCTTCAAAAAGACTTACGTGCTCTGCGGAAAGAACATCAGCAGGAGCTTGAAATAGTGAAGAAGGAGTCCTTAGAAGAAATGGAGCAGAAAATCAGGTAAATTCTTTGTTCCTATCCTTGTTACCATTTCTCTGCTTTATCTTTAACCACTAAAACCTGAAGAATACTTTATTAAAACTCAATTTATAACACTGAAATAACAACTGGTATTTTTCTGTCATTTCTCTAAATAGACTTGGAGAAACACCAAGAAAAGAGCTACTTGAAATTAGCACTTCATGAACACACAAAACACTATTTGAGTCATCAGTTTAAAAAGCTGTTTGTCTTTTGGCAAAGAAATACTGCTTTTGATTTGTTTTGGTGATGGTCATTTTCAGCATTGCCAGAACATAAAATATAGTTCTGTTTTCCTCAAACAGGAAGAAGGTTTATTAAAACTTAGTACTGAGAGCTTCATGTTCAGATGATGTCAAGAATTGTTCATATGTGCTGCACAAAAATTTGCTAAACTGCTCAGCACTAATGGTTTCTCAAGAAAGGAATTCCCTAAAAATGCTGCTTTTACATAGCACAGTCTTTACTTTCAGTTCTTCATCTTCCTCAGCAAAAGCTCTGTATTTTTTGGAAGGGTTCAGTTGTGGGTTGTTTTTTAAGTGAAACACCTGTGTCTCTGGGTGAATTCAATTGGAGGGGAACAAAAAGCCTCTGTAAATCCAAAAGAGAGATCATTAAAAATCATCCCTTTCTAAAACTGCTTTGGAGAAATTCCCAGATCTCCTACCTTGCTTAAACTGTAGTTTATGTACGAGTCTCACACTCTCTTTGAACATTTTATTTCCTCACTGTATTTCTTTGACGTTTTTTGCAGATGTGAACAAGAAGACATAGAGTTAAAGCACAACTCCACCATAAAGCAGTTAATGAGAGAGTTCAACACTCAGCTGGCTCAGAAAGAGAGAGAGTTGGAAACAGCAGTAAAAGAGACTATCAGTAAGTGAAATACTAATATAACTGTAATCAGTAAAATAGCCAGAAAACCAAATCTTCAGGTGCTTTGGGGAATGGACTTTATCTGGGACTCTGATAATGACAACACGTGGTTTATGGCTGCCTAAAAAACTCTGAGAAGGAACTTCTTTTGCTTAGGAAATAACATATAAATGTTAATTGTTAGGAAATTAGTTAGGAAAATGAATATGTAGCTGTTCTTCCTTACCCTGCAGGATAGATCCTTGATCTAGCACTACCTCTGTTTGCATCTGTTGTGGCAAGACTTAGCCACGATAGCCATAGGTACCTCTCTTTTTATCGTATGTACAAAGGGAAAAAAGGAGAGTAAGGTTTTAGAGTTGAAAGCACGTTGGTAAATTTTCACTGTAATATTGCTTTGGCTTCAGAAGTACAAACCTCCAACACTCCGCTGTTGAACGTATGACACCGAAGGGTGCCTTTTAGAGGAGCTTGGATCCACCTGAGAATCAGAATTGCATTTTCTTAGCTGTGTCTTGCAGACTTCATTCACTGTAACTACTAATGTCATATATGAGGTCTGATTGCTATACCATGTGGCTAGAACCAGTGCAGCATATTTCAGGTGCTTTTCTGCCCATCTTTTGCTATCAAGCTAAGAGGTTGCGGTGAGCAGGAAATACCTTTTGACACCACAGTTACTGGAAGTACACCTACAAGTGAGGAATTTCTGAAGATTTGCAGCTGTTTCAGTCACTTCTCTAGACAGAGCAGGAAATAGAATTAGCTGGTAAATATTGGTTGTCCTGTTAACTTTCAGAGAAAAGTTCCAGCATCAGAGAGAAAGAACTGCTCCGGGTACCAAACGGCAGACAACAAATTTCATACTATGATCAAGTGACATAATTATGGCTGAATGTGGAAAAATAAATTTGCTTGCCAGGTTTTCCTTATAGGGTGTCTTGTAAGTTTTCTTTATTTAATATTGTTGTGACATGATTTAACAAATTAATATCCTTTTTTTTTTTTTGTATTGCCTGACTTCTGTATTCTATAGGCAAAGCCCAGGATGTAGAAAGTGAATTGATAGAAAATCATCACATAGAGACTACACAGTTGCATAAAAAAATTGCTGAAAAAGATGATGATCTAAAGAGGACTGTGAAAAAATATGAAGAAATCCTTGAGGTATCTATCTGAAAAGTGATATGACTGCATCTGCTTCAGAATAACTCTTCCCTTTGTTCCATTGCAGAACTAGACAGAAAAACTGTAATTCTTTCTAGTAAGGATCTTACCACTTGAATTGCACTAATATATGTGGCGACCTAGCTTGCAATTCAGGTATTTGTTTCCATATTTTATGAACATGAAAGAACAACAAAAACTAAGGCCCAGTTCTGATAATTCAACAAAAATTATGTGGTTAGGTCCTTATGTCCTTGAGCAGGAAACTAGAGTTTGAGTTTATTTCAGCAGTGGAGACATGCACTTTGAATTAGAATGCTGTTTTATAAGCTCCCTAATATGTTTTCTCACAAAAAGGCTAGAGGGGAGACTATCTTAAAATATACTTGGTTTTCCCAAGTGCCACATAGGTGGATTAACTTGCTAGGATTTAGGTCATCATATTTTTCTCCTATAAATGTACTCTTTACACCATCATAAAACGTATAGGAAAAGTTAATTTCTTCCCTACTGTTCTTGCTACTCCTTATTTCTTCCTCCACGCTTGTAAACAGGAAGTTATTGTTTCTGAAACTGTGCTTGAAACTGCTGTAGGAATATCTTTGTGAAGGTGAGTGAGGAAAGGATTTAAGTCCTTGTCACGTTCAGAGAATAGAAATTAACTCTGCATCATCAGGTATTGCTTTCATGAAGGTCATATGAGCAAGCACAGTCTCTCCAGTAATACACTTGCTGGCTTATACTCATGCTGGTTTAGTGCCAGGTAGAAATAGCTCTTTTGTTGTAATATTCAAAAAACCTAAGTGTAATCTTAACTATGTAATCTTAATTGTCAAGGGTAAAATCCTCTTAAGATCCTGTGTTTCTTTATCTTTCCTGTAGTCTTGTAGTGTAATTAGACTATATCCAGAATTTCAAGCATATTCTTTCTGTGTATAGCATAGCCCTTTTTTTGAGTGCTTTCTGGCCCCTACAGTTAAGGTTTGGAGTGGTTACATGATTCGCTGTGTAAATAATTTTCTTTTCCTGTATTTTGAAGGCTCGTGAAGAAGAGATGACAGCAAAAGTTCATGAGCTGCAGGCACAGATAGAAGACTTGCAAAAGGAGCACAAAGAAAGGATGGCAGAAGAGGAACTCTGGAACAGTGAAAAAGTGAGCTGGCACTATTCATTTTTATATCTTTAGATGTGAAATGTTTAGTTCATAAAATTCTGTACTTTGCTGTTAATTGGATTTAATTTATCTATCTGGCCTTCACTTTTCCATCTATTTCTATTGGTTTAGATGTTAACTTGAAAAGTGAATCTCTTTGGAACCTGCAGTGTTTGATACTACTTTTTATAATGGCATGTTAAAAAGCCCAGTTATGTTGAGATTATTAAGGTGGGGTTTTGTTGCTGTCTACATGTGTGTTTTATGATGATTTTACTGGAAGCTCTTTAGAAGGGAAAGAAACCACATTGGGTCATTTTCAGTGTAGTGTTTTTAAATTCAAATTCCAAAAGGCTCTGAAATAGTGCCTTAAATACATCAATTATGGACAGAGAGGCCTTCATTGAAAGAAAGCGAAGTGCATGCCTTTGTGTTTCTGAGACCACATTTTAGTTTGAGGAATTCTTTGATGGAAATGTTACCAGTTACTGTTACACTGAGAGGAGGAAAAGGATCTGAGGTGTTGAGTCATTGATAAGAATTAATATTAATCTTACTTTAAAATTTTTCATTTTGACAACGTGCAGCAATGGGAATATTAATATGTTTATTGGACACTACAGACTTACAGTACAAAATTACAACTTTGAGTTATGCCCACAACTACTGAAGCATTATTTTCTTTAGAGTTGGCAGCATTGAAAGATAAAAGTTTCAGCTTAGAATTGTTTCTGTACTTCATAAACATTGCTGTCCTTGCAAGATACGGAGTTCAGGAAGCTCTTAAACTGAAATTATTTTCAGGTAAATGTTAACATTTCCAAATGCAGCATGGAGAGCTAAGGAAAAAGATACAATATTGTGAATAGTGTTGATAGTAGCTAGGGGTTTGTGGCATGTGCTTCACACTCATTCAGTTATTCATCTACAATATGTTTTTTGCAAAGATTTGGAAATATTAAGTTCTTGAAGTTTTATTTATGATAATTGTCTTACACAATCAAATGAGAGAATTTAAATGTGAGCTTTATATACTGTCAATACCAATAGGTTAAACTTGATTTGTGGGACTAGTTATCTTTATATGTGTGATTTGGTCACTTCAGTTTTTATCATTTTCCAGTGGCACATTGTGTCGGAACTTGGTGATCTGGTATTTCTTTCTTTTTTTTTTTTTCACTCATGTCCAGTGCTTGGTGTACTCAGTATTTTTCATACATTTTAATCTAAATTTTTTTGTTGTTTTCTAGGTCACAATAACAGAGCTTCAGGTAAGTCTTAAATTTTTATTGACTTTGCTCCCTAGATAATTCTGTGTCACATCAGTTTGAAAGCAGAAATACCACTTATAAATTGTGTGTGTGTGTGTGTGTGTGTTAAAAGGAGAAAAAGGTTTATTGAAAAGGTACCCAAGATGTATCTTCAGCAGTTTCTTGGTGATTTCCATATGTGGTTGTTCTTTCAGGCCCAGCTAGCACAGAAGACCACACTAGTCAATGACTCAAAACTGAAAGAGCAGGAGTTCAAAGAGCAGGTAAGGGTGCTGTTTGAACAAGAGAAAAATATTCTTCTTTGATACTTTGTGTTTGCAACAATGAAAGGTTTGTTCAAGCGATCTTGTAGCACATTTCCACGCAGGTACTGTGGAAGCAATATGCGCATAAAATGGTTTTGACTCGTACTTGCTCTCACGAGATCTGTGCACTTTTCAAAGTACTTTGTCCTCTGAGAATGAAAGCATTACATGCTTGTGATAATACAGGTTTGCAGAATGTATGCACAGGAAAGAATGGAGCACTGCACTTCATGAAATTAGTGACAGTTTACTGGTGAACTTGACAGTGCTGGGGCACGGTTGGACTTGATGATTTTAAAGGTCTTCTCCAACCTAGTGGGTTCCATGATTCTAAAGAATTATGGATCTTCTCTTTTTCTAAACTTAATCTTTGTAATAAGTACAATTTTTGTCATGTTTTCTTTGTGTATGTTTATGCGTGGATATATGTATGTATGTTTTATGTGTATGTATCTAAATACATATGCGTAACATTTGCTATATTCTTATGTATATACATACATGTACACACTAAACAGTTTAAGAGTTTTTAATAACACAGTTTTTTAATGTTTTCTTAAAAGCAAATGTATTTTGCTTTCATAAAAGAGATAATGTTTAGAGAAAACTATTCCAGTTATGCTTATTCTAGCTCCTTGTGAATACCTTTTTCCATTTTAACTATTCTCTGTTTAGATTAATGTACTAGAAGACAGGTTGAGAAATTATGAGAAGAATATGTATGTCACATCAGTTGGAACACCATACAGAGGTAAGTACACAGTTCTCATCACAAGTAAGTTGTTTGTTTGAAAGATATGCTTTGGTTTAGACAATTTGTGAAAATGCCAGTCTCCTTAAAATATTCCTATGATACTTTTATGACATCCTTGTTTTATCTTGTCTATTATAATAGAGCTGGTGAGTGATTTCAGATGAGCAAATCACACATAATTTTGTTTGGTATTTGATTTTGACATAGAGTTAAAAGAGCTCTGTGTCAGAGTTCTTAAGCTTTCTGTATCCCCAGAGTGAGTAGTATAGGCCGTGGTGCTCAAAAGTGGCTGGGGAGGAATTACCCATTTGTCTTGGCTAATTAAATATACATGTCCCTTGACAGGACTTGGTGGGCTTGGAGGTCCCAGAGGAGGCCAGTCGCAACCATTGAGGCCTATAAGCACCACAGGACCCTGGCAGAAGTATACTTGCACTGCTCATATGCTCTTCTTTAGACATTGGTGGTTGGCCACTATGGGATAAGAGTTATCGGGCCAGATTGACTTTCTCTCTGGTGGTGTACTGTTATTCTTAGGCTGTTCTGATCTAGCATGTTTTCCATGGGAAACAGCTCAGGCATTTCTAAAAATGAGTACAAGGAGCAAAAAAAATATCCATGGGTAGTGGGTCACCTTCAGAAGATTTGCAACCCTTTACTTGGCTGGGCAATTACCTCTCCAGGAATCTTCTTCTAGGGTCAGACCATCTTTCTGATAAAAGAAATGTTTCCTCATGTCAGGTGCAAACCTCCCCTGACAGATTTAGCTTTGACCCATTCCCACACATCTTGGCACCAGCATGAAGAGCTCAGCACCTCCTTCTCCTCTTCTGCTCCTCAGGAAAATGTAGGGAGCAATGAGGTCATCCCTCAGCCTCCTCCTCCCCAAACAAATCAGTGTCCTCAGCCACTCCTCATAGGACAGCCCCGTCACCAGTTTTGGTGCCTGACTCAGGTTGCATTCCAGGACCTTCACATCCTTTTTAAGTTGTGGGGACTAGAACTGCATGCAGTACTGAAGGTGAGGCTGCACTAGTGCTAGATACAGCGGGATGATCACTTCTTTTGACTGGCTGGTCATACTGTCTGTGATGCACCCGAGGATGTGGGGTTCCCTGGAATTGTTAATGCCAAATGTCTCCTTCAGAAGTTCCCTTTTGTTAGAGAGGAGTCTTCCTATGGTTAGAACTGGGTTATTGCTCAAACAATGCATATTCTTGTGCTGTTTCTGTCAGCCTATTCAGTCTTTCTAAGAAGGGTGTCAGAGGCTGTTTCCAAAAAAAGTGAGTTGTAGGCACATTTATTGTCCCAGTTTTAGAAATGCCTCTGAATGGAGGTGCACAGGGGGAAGGGTTCAGCGATCTCTCTGTCCTTCTCCAGGCTCCATCTGCTCTGTGATGGAACTGATTTAACCACATTTGCAGGTGGCTGGGCTGTTGTGATTGCTCTTAGAGGATGTGTCAACAGTGCAGAGAAAACCTGGCATGTTTGGGGTGTGGACTGGCTAGAAAAGCCACCAGCAGTAGGTTTTAGCTTGGTTCAAGTCCTGGCTTAGGAGTATGCACTCACCTCATCCTCTTCTGGTAACTGCAGATAAGGCAACAGACTCCCTGACCATGGCAGTATGTGGTGAGAGCACTAAAATCTGCACAGTTATCCATGTCTGTTGCTTCCAGGATGAAAATCTAAAGGGATAGCTGAGTCCTGAGTGACTAATAGGTCTTTATGTCCCTCACCAGCTTCACACAAGGCTTCTGCCCATATTCAAACCACCTGTATCAGCTCAGCTCTGGCACATCAGTCCCTGCCTGAGCTACACTGTAGGACGTTGGTCTTGAGCTCAGTCATAGACGTGCTTATTCCTGGCCAAGGATCCCACTGGTGTGTACCTCAACAACCAGTAGACTGACTTCCCAGCTTAACATCAACCCTGTCTCATCACTGTGGACCTCCCTGAATGTTGCCGCTGTATGTCTGGATCACCAGGGCTGAACCTGCCATTGGCCTGTAGATTGACTTCCCAGCTTGACTACGGACCTGTCTCATTGCCATGAACTGATACTGTTTTGATCTGGACTCTTAGTTGAACCTGGCTGTCATCTCTGGTCCTGCCTTGGTTACCTCCCAGGGGTTATGGGATGGGCGCAGCTGTTGAAGACTGCCAGCCTTGTGATGGACTTGGCTCCAAAGGGGACAGACAGAGCTACATCCACCCTGACACCTGAGATATGCAAGGAAGTTCATCAAGCCTCTCTGCTCTATTACTTTTCTTATTGTGAAGGACTCTGAATACAATCTGTTGATCAAAGGTACTTAAACACAGAGTTCCCTAAAGGCAGAGGCTGTCAAGGCCTTTTGTTTTAGGGAAAGGGATCCTTTTGGGCAGCATATCTAGTTTCTTCACAGGTCCTGCCTAACCAAGAAAAAGCAGATGCGGATTCCAGCTGGATGGTGTCTTTGCTTCCTCCATCTTAGTGAGTGAAATGTGGGAGTTTAGGTATTTTTCCCACTCTCTGAGCCCACAGTGCCGTAGCAACAGGCTCCCCTGGCAGTATTTGTTGGTATGTACAAAGAAGCACATTAAGAATAGGTTGGAGCATGGAGGAGTTTCCTGTGGAAAGACCCATTTCCAGTAGCAGAGGTTTCTGCTCAGCATGTTGAATTTCAGGCCGTTGTTAAGGGATCACTTTCCATCATACTCATTAAAGAGGTGTTTCTCTAGAGGTGATGGTATAATTCCATCTGAACCATTGAATGGTTCTTCACCTATCCTGACAAGATCTTTCTGAAAAAATGGGATACATGAATTATTAGGCAGAAATTTTACCTGGAAAAAGCAAGGTTACTGAGCTAACCTGATACCCGTTCTGTTGTGGTGGCGCATCATGGTGGTGTGTGGATTTAGGTATCTTCGTAGGAGACATGTTGAAATGTCTGCCAGTGCTGCTCAGTGCCACAGCTTGCCACTCACTTGAAGGTCTTGCCAAAGGCAGGAAGGGCAGGAGGACCACTGTGGTCTCTGGGATGACTGGAGTACACATGCTGTAGGGTTGCCTTGATCTAATTGCTCACATATTTTAGAGAGACATCCAGTCTTGCTGTTAAGAGTGACAGAACGTAGAGCAGCCTCTTAAGGTAATTGTTTTGATGAATTACTGCTTGTAGCTTTCAGATACTGGATCCTGTCTGTATCTGTGCTGGGTGAAGGAGGGCTAAGTCACCATATTTCTGTCCTTTCTAGTGCTTTTTGTCACCACTGTCCAGTCACTTCATAGGCATTAACCTCTCAGTTAAGCCACAAGAGTAACTTGATGTTTCCATTGGAAGGGATGCTGCTCTTGTCCTTCAAATGTCCTCTTGTCTTCTCAAGGGAATATTCCCAAGTCAGTTAAAGACCTTCATGAAAGGCATGCACCAGCACTATGTCTAGTGGAGGAACTGAGAGCTAACACTGCCTTTCTGATCCCCTTTGAAAGTGCCCTGATTCCATACCCAAGGAGTACATCAGTCTTTTTAGGTGTATCATTGCCCTAGTACCTTCTCTACAGCCATCATGACTGAGCACAACAATCAACAAGCTCTTTGTCCTGCTGCCAAGGTGGAGTTCCCTATCTTTGAAGTATCACCTGTGTCACCTCTGTTCTTCAGCACACCATGTGCCATCCTGTGTGGCTGTAGCACTCAGTTTACCAAGTGTTGCGAGATCATTCAGTGAGACTTACCCTCTATTTTCCTCCTCTCCTGCCCTCCCTTCCCCAGTATCTCAGCTTCAACTGGGGCATCTCTCAGATGCCTTCTGAGAAGGTTTAAAGAATTTTGTCCTGGGATGATGGTTGGACTTGATAATCTTAAAGGTCTTTTCCAGTCTGGTTGATTCTGTTAATTACATAGCAGCAGTTACAAGACTGTCTGACCACAGTCCTGTCTCCAGTCTTGCTGTTTAGCTGCCGATTTTGGGCCAGCTACTCAGTATTTTCATGTTCAGAAGTATCTAGAACTTGGCCATTTGATCAGCCTGAGGCAGTGCGTTCCACAGTGAAGATGGCTTTTCAAGAGCAGAACAGAGGAGCTCCATGATCATCCGTACCTGTGTTGCTTTGTCTTCAGAGGGGATTTATCATCTGCTTAACTACAGACTAAAACCTTTTTTCAATGAATTATTGGCATCCTCCAGACTGGTAGAACTAATATTCTTCTGTCTGTCTTTGCGTTGCTCAAACTCTTTCTCTTCCTTGTGTTAGATGGAGCAGCCTTCTCTCAGGGGTCTGAATTGAAAGACATACTGTTTGCTTAAGTTGGGAGGAAAAAGAGGTCATTTTGGAGGTCTTCACAGCATTGAGACTTTTCTTTGGACCTCAAAGAGCAGTATCTGGACTGCAGAGGAATCAGTGATGCTCTTTGTTTCTGACACTGGGTGGTTGGCTGATGACTACTTCTCTTGGTATGGGCAGGGAATAAAGCAGCAATTGGTGGGAATGGGCTTTCTGGGAAACTAGATGACACATAAGCAGGAAATTGTGATTATCTGAGTACAGTTTTGTTTGGCAGCAATTGGAGGAGGACTATCTGTGGAGATTGAAAGGAAGTACAGAGCAAAAGCAAGCCTCCTGCCTAGTCAGCTGGCCAGAGACCAAGCAGAGAAGTGTCATGACTTAAGCTACAAGAAAACCTAGTGCAGAATCTCCCGCAGAATTACACTAACATTTACACTAAATCTCATCTTGGATCCATCTATTGCATGTATTGGGTATCTATTTGCAAGCTGCTTTGGATGTACTATCCTCAGTCTCCAGTGCTGACAGGGAAGGTGAGAGCAGTTCACATTAGAGGTCTGTCGTGTCTCATGGGATTTTGGAAGTGAGCATCCAGTCCCAGCCTGGGTGACTTTCCTCCTCCCCTGTTTCAGAGTCAGACTCTTGTGCTGCTGTGGCAGTCCAGGATGGAGAGCTGCTCCATGGGGATAAGGATTTCTGAACTACACTGTATAGGATGATCAGGAGCTCATGTTATCCATACAATTTCTGGAATCCTAAAATACCACTCTATAGAAATCACTGGTAGCAAACTTGGGCCGGGGGTTATGTGGACCTTGTTTCTTAGTGATTCTTTGTGGCAGGTGGTTGGAGTGGGACTTTGGCTTCAGGAACCATATCCAAATTTCCATGGGGGAAGCCCCTGAGGAATGAAGAGGGTTGTTAGGTTGTTTCTCCATTTTCGTAATGGTTTTTTTTAGTCCATGTGTTCTAGACCAAGGGGCTTTCCTCCTGAAGGGTTTTCATACGACTTTTGGCATTGAAAATTCCTTGCGATCCTCAATGTGTATTGCAGATACCAAAATGTAGATGCATTCAAAGAGCATATCCCAGGATTACTCAGGATTTCTCCACATGTGACTTGTCTGGAGATGGGGGCCAAAAGGCCTTTTCTTGACTTGCAGGATGAGAACTCTGCCTCCTGATTCCCTTCCTTTACAAACAGCCCACTTTCCTTTGCATTTGGTTAACAAGACAAGGAACGTAGCTGGAGATCTCTAGGATTTATACAAGGCTTAAGTAACAAAGATGTAGACTTCTCCCTGCTCAGAGCTGAGTACCACATTAGAAACCTGCTCTCAAAATTCACTCTTACATACATTGGAATGGAGGACAGAGGAGCAGGTACACCCAGCCAGGCCATGACAGTCAAATAGTACTCGTGGATGGATGGGGTGATGCTGCTGAAGGAGGAATGGGTTGGGCACGTGGCAGTTAAAGGTGTGGAAGGGAACTAACAGGCTTCAAGACTCTGTCCCCTCAGGTGAGTGGGGAAAAACAGTTTTGTTCCATGGGATCGGTGGATCCACAGTCGCTGCAGGTCCCGGTGCGAGGGATTCATGAGCGTGGCTGTTAGAAAGCAAACCCTCCCAGAAGGCCCTCGAGCTGGGAGCTGACTGACTGTCCAGGCACTAGTTCTGAGTGTTCATATCCAGAGTTCTCTCGATCTCCACTCTTCGTGGCAGTGAAGACACAGGCGAGCCAAGCCAGCAAAAAAACACCGGCTTCAATAAACCGATGTTCTACCCTCCTGCACCGCACCCCCTCCGGTGTCCCACCGGCATCCCAATCCCAGATGTTCCGCGCTCCAAATTCTGGATCCCCAGGAAGCAAGGCCATCACAGGTACCAATTGCCTTTCTACCATCAACTTTCTTAACTGCTTAGTGTCCAGTCCTGCCCTGGGTTGGCTTTTGACCCTTCCTGGACTCAGTCTGCTCCATCCATGACTGTCCCAGAAAAACTACTCTCAGAAGCAGTTGAGGGGCTTAGATCCTTTGGCACGTTCTAAAGGAAATTTCCATCAGCAGTAGGTCTTCACAGCCTCTTCCCAATGACAAGTTTGGGTTTTTTAAGCATCATGCTAACCACAAGGTACAAAAGACCCTGTTTCAAATCCTGGTGTCACAAACTGAGGAGAGCTTCCAGACAAGGATTGGTGTAATGGCTTGTCAGGGATGGGGAGTTTTGTTTCATTTCCAGCTTTGTTTGTCAATTTACTGTTTGTTTCCCTCAAGGCTGATATTTTAAGGGCTGGGCCTGTACCTGAGGAAGTAAAGTGGAATGCTGGTGTCTTCACAGTGCTCCATTCCCACAGGAAACACCAAGAGATAAGCTGGGCTCCAGCAGCAAAATTAATGGTACAGAACCATTACAGAGGGGGTAGAAAACTCAAGATTGAGTCTTCTGTAGCCCCCAGTTTCCTCCTTCCAAACAACATCAAACCTTAAAAAGGATAAAAAATAAAGTGAGGAGCACTGAAAAATAAGTGTTAATAAGTAGGATGTGAGACATGGTGTTCATTTGTCCAGGCAGCAGGGAAGCACTTTTAAACATGTGGGATTGATGGATACCTATTCCATGTCGGTGCAGAAGAAGAATGGGTTAATCAGCTGGTGTTTAAACACCCCTGAAATGTCTGGCATGGACAGATAAGAGTAACAGAGGTGGCTGTGGTGGGAGAGGCCACAGAGTGCTGAGCAGTGATGCTTTTTGTGAGATAATACACACATCCACAGCTACTAAATGTGGCAGTGAGTGATCTTACAGCTTGTGAGTTCCAAGACTCCATATTGCTGTTGCACCTCTTAAGCATGTATATGATTTTATGACTAATTTGAGGTCCATCCAGTTCAACCCAGTTAAAGCTGACAAACCTTTTTCAGTATTTACTTAAACTTGCACCAACTTCTTCCAGTTTCCTGACTCTCACAGAAGCAGAAAAGCTGGGAACGTTCCTTGGGGCAGAAGCCGGAAGAGCAGTAACTGAAAGAGGATTTTTGTAAAGGCACTTTCCCCCCCCAACTTCTCTAATCAAAAAGCAATCATCGATACATTCAGTACAAACCTTGAGCTGCTCTCTTCCTGTATGGAGGAGGGAATTGCGTGATGTTTGAGCCTGGTAGATTGATCTTAAAACACCTAGTATTACCCTGGGGGTCCTACCTCATCTATCTGGTGGTGTCATTTCTGTGGTGTCTTTCAAGGCAGTGTCCTGTACAGATGTGATCTGAGCAGCTTCTTGGGTTTCTGGTACAAGTGCATTGACCATAACACCTATCAGGAAGACAGTCTCCAGAAGGGATGCCTTCCGAGTGCTGTGGTTAGAGATGCTCCATGTGGGCCTGGGTAATACCAGAGATGTGGAGCATCACTCCTTGCAGGCTTTGCACAGACACTTGGTAGAGTGGCACTTTATCTGTATAGATAATTTTGCTTTTCATGCAAAAGGTTCAGGTATTTGTGTTAGCTGCCTTCTCCTTGTGGGAGGGACACAGTAAGACAGGGAAATGCATCCAACCAGCTTTTTCTTATTGCCAGACTTGAGAACAAAAAAAGGATAGGGGATGAGGGGGATGAGGACAAACCTACCGTGCAAACTTCACTTCCACTTGTGACAGAAGCCAGGATTTGAACCTGGGTCTCCTGGGGGGTGGGTTGGCCAAATCCATTTTGTTGTGGTCTCTTTCCCACTGTGATTTTCTAGTTACTTAAGGCCTCTCAATCCTGTTCTTTATCTGTCAAGGGAAGTGGACTAGGTAATGTTTCCAGTTCCTTTTCAGGCCTGTTTTGTGTGTTTCTGTTTTAACTGATTTGCTTACCAAGTTTTCTTGTTTTCCTGCATTATAGACAGAGTCAGGACATTGCTTGTAATGGTGAACCTATACTAAGGGACACCAGCTTGAGGAGGATGTGAGGCACCTCAGCTGTGCTGTGCAGTGACCTTTCAGGACACTGCAGCCACTGCCAGGGTCAGGAACCACCTCTGCACATTGGAAGGGTCCTCCCAGTACAGTTACTGGGAAATTGCCCTGTTATGTTGCTGCAGTGGATGAAGCCAGTGAACTGCCAAGAGCTTGGGCTGGCAGCACACTCCTGAGGAGCCCAGCCTGTCTGTGGGACCTGGGTAGGGATGCGGGAGAGAGGTCACTGTTGGAGAGCACAGGGGACGGGCTCTACCGCAGCTTTTCCAGGCATGGTGGGCAGCTCCGAGGCAGCCCCTCAGCCGCCCTTTGAATGTTTCTGGGAAGGTGTTCAGGAAGGGAGTGCAGATTACTGAAAGCACAGGGAGAGCTGGGATAATGCTTCTGTAGGTCACACACTGCATGTTGTGATGAGAACCCGAGTTCAACCTGCAGACCTGTACCAGAGGCTTTAAGGGCTGCTTATTGCCTTAAGAAAGAGTAAGATAAGGGTTGGGTTTTTTTGCAGGGGAGGAAGCCATGACCCTTCTGGTTCAGTCAGGACTGGTGTTCATGGGCTCCCTGGTGTTCATGGGCTCCCTAAGAGCCAATCCAGGCCACCTCAGCCAGAAGGCATTCAAGAAAAATACCTGTTACCCCATCAATGAATCTGGCCCATTTGCCTCCAAAACGAGGTATTTCACCTTTCTGCTGTATTCAGGGTATGTGATTGTTGGCACAGGAGGATGTTTTGCCTCCTGTCTGCGTGGTTCTGTTCCCACTGTTGACCAGTCACCATCCCTGCTTTGTTCTCCACCCAGCAGAAAGTGCTTTCAGCAGGAGAGTGGAAGGCAAAGCACAGAACAACTTTGAAGAAACAAACAGCAATTCTCAGAACTCCAGCGGTAAGTGTGTTCTCTCCCTCCTGCTGTTGCTTACCATGGCCCTCTCCATAGCAGGAATCGGCTGTGGTTGGTGATGGGTGATCTGTTTGGGTACCTTCTTTAAGCTTGCAGGCTGCTAGCCTTCCTGGGGTATTGCCCTCTTCTCGCTCCTCTCCAGCTTCCTGGCACTCCAAGCATGTAAAAAAGGTGATACTGGGGATCCTGCTCCCAAGGGCCAGGTACTTCAGCATAGATTTTTCTGTGGGGAGCAAAGTTGTAAAGAAAGGGGAATATGGATGGAGATGAAGCAGTTCTTGTTCTTTGTTTATGCATCAGTTACGTCTGCATGAAGCAAAGCCATTTGCAACAAGCAAGAGAAATTCAAGGCCTCTGAGTAGAACAGCAGTTTGCTTGCTACAGTGATCCTAAACGTGGCAGTTTATTTACACATCACCATAACCAGAGTCCAGCTGTTTGCGAGTTCACTACTACACAGAGGTCACAGCACACCAGATGTGTAGATGTAGGACTGAAGTGTATATGCTAGAAGGAATTAAAATTTACTTCTGAAGTTTCCTTTAAATTTTATCTCCAGGTGGTAGTAACTAAACATAACCACTGGGCTGGACAAGTTTATTTAGGTACACCATTTATAGAATTTACAAGGTTTTTGTCCTGCCATTGCATCCCCTGCCTTCAGGTGGGACACTGCCATTCTCGTATGTTCCCTAACTGGAGCATAACAGACAGACCAGATAAAATTTAATTTCAGCATCTCTATGCAGAGATAAATGATGTGCCAGCAGGAAAGGCTGGCTTCCCTCCGTTCCCCATTCAAGAGTACCAAAATATGTGGTGTTCCCAATGCCACTGGCTGGGATGGACAGGGAAGGGATTTCTCCCTGGAGCAGGTTTCACAGCATCTCTGGTAGGGTTTACATCTGCCTGTGAAGCAAATAAAGAACTTTCTGAAACTGTATTGCAAAGGAATGGTGTGGTATTGGAAGACCCACGTGCAGTAGCAGAGTGGGTGATAGTGGATGGGAAAAAAAGTTGTTTGTTACTAAACTACTGCGATTGTGTTTTGCGGAACAACCGTGTACTAATCCAAGCATTCACCACAATTACAGCTGTTCATTCGGGGACAGAAAAACCTAAAGAAAAGAGGTGTAAGCAGAACCCATCAGGTGAGCTTGTCTCTGTGTTTCAGGCCCTTATACTCTTTAGTCCTGTTCCACTTCGGCGGCAGCAGTCAGGAGTCATTAGGGGCTGGCCGAGTGTCTTCAGTCAGCCCAGCCAGGCTGTTAGACATGACACAGAACCATAGTTCACTGGCTGCCCAGAGTTACCAGCCTGACTTGCTGCTCTGAAGGTGGCCCCTTGCCCCTCAGCAGGTCTGCTCCTCATGTTTTGTCTTCTGTGGGTAGTATGAGTGGTTTGTCTGAAGGGTTTCAAAGCCTTTAAGTGCACATCTTCAAATGCCAATGTACCATTTGGGTTCCTGACTCCTCTGGGGCCCTTTGAAAGAAGCAGCCTTAGATTGTTCCTTTTTTATGCCTGTCAAGCCCTGTATAGCCTACAGAGGAAGGACAGAATTACCTTCCTTCATACCAAACAGCTCATCCCTAAAGCCAAGAGAGCTGCTTGTGTTAAGTTTTGCAGGAGGGAAAAGAACCTGTATCATGGAGAGGGTCCAGGGACTACTGACAGGAAGTCAGTAGTGCCTGTGTAGAAGAGTCCAAGACTTCAGTCCTGTCTGAACTATCAAATACTAACCCCTTGTTGCTGTGACGTATCTCACAGATCCTCCCTGCCATCTCCTCATACCAGTTCACATCACACTCATCCTTCTGAATCTCTTTCTATCTGAACTGCAACATTTAAAGCCCATGAGTAAAAGCTCATAGTAAAATGCAAAGGCAGAAGTTCTTACAAATAGAGTAGCGAGTTTCATCTGGTTTGCTTGTCTTATGTCATTTCTGTCTGCACCACATGTATTCTCAGTTTGGTTTAGTGGCTCAGTCTGAGGCATGGCAGGGGAGTTGCAGGCTGTTCACCTGAACTTCTGTTTGAGCCTGGAAGCCTGAGGAACTGGCATGAGGTGCTCAGGACTGGTTTGAGGGGAGTTGGGCTCTGGTTGGAAGTAGTTCTTTCCTGCATTAAACAGCTGACACACTCAAAGCCAGACTGGTGCATTGGGATATATAAACTTCTTCCCTTTACCATCTTGCCTTCCCTATCCCACATTCTTTTTTCATTTCTCCAGCCCTGTTTTCCCCTTAACTCTGTCTTTGTGCTGTGCTGCTTCCTGTGTGTCCCATTCAGTGCTCTCTCCAGCTCTTGCACCAAGCCATTTCTTCTCTTTTATTTCTTCATGTTCTCAGGAGTCAGTGTAAATGTTGTCATTGATCGCAGCCTGAGTGAGCATCACCATCTCCCACTCTGAATGGCACTGGTGATTAGAGAGGCCATGGAAAGCTCTGCAGGCATCTGTGTGCTTGGGTGTCCAAGCAGAGCTCTCAGTAACTTCCTTTTTGAAAAGATGACATGTCCTGATCACAGAATCACAGAATCCCAAGGGTTGGAAGGGACCTCAAAAGATCATCCAGTCCAACCCCCCTGCAAGAG
>JAVHNF010012223.1:8736-22452 GCA_034783455.1 Micropsitta finschii
TGCCTGTCTGAACCGTACTTTTATAACCATCACAACGCTTTTACGTGAAAAAGAATACTGCATATTCTTCAGTACATTAAGTGTCATTAAGAAGAGCTTCTGATACTCTTAAAATGATCCTGAGTAGTGCTGCTACTGTGAGAATAGGTCAATGCTACCTAGCATGAATAAGGATATATAAACACTGCCGTACAGCTTTTTCTCTTTCATTCAATGGAGATTAACAAAGCCATATATTTTCACCTTGGACTAGATGTGACTGATATTATCAGTTATACCATATCTACTGGCGGGGAAAAAGGTCATTAAATTTATTATTATTATATTCCCTTTTTGTTTCCATGGAATACGCTTTCTGAAATATCAGGGTACTGCATGCATTTGAAGATTTATTGATGGACTTAAGGGGAAAAGTTTGATGCTTTCTGTAAAATATTCTTGACCCTGGAATTCTCTGTTCTTCTTAGCAAGAGAAAATAAAGCCTTGTAGAAAAGGAAGAACCTGAGACATGTTAAAATGGATTCATCTTGTAACTTCTCCCAGAGGTCATTCTGTTGGTTTGGACAGTTGCACTTTCATAGAAATCAAGGTCCAGCTGTCTGTGCATCCCTGTCCATTAAGTTTTACTTACGTGTCTTATACCAGGCACAAAGACGTGAGTCAGATTGCATTTAGTTTTTAAAAATACATAACCTGTCTACCTGAACAGATTGATATAAAGAGATGTTTCATCAGCACCCAAAGTATCAAAGCAACTGCTTAAATAAGCTACATTTCTTAAAGGAGTATATGTATGTCTCAGGTTTTAATTTATAAAATGAGACTAGAGACAGATTACTTTACAAGGATGTTTGAGTTTCAACCATAAATATTGAGGAGACTTTAACTGAGAGGGTTGTTTGCTAGCGTGGGCTCTATTAGCTGCAAGAGGAGTGTATCACAAACTGGATTTACTAACACTCAGCTCATCTTTGCTTAGGAAATCATCTCAGGACAGACGGGTGTGAGACATGTTTATTTTAAGTCTGCACTAAACTTGTCTGCATGACTTTTATTTTTTTAACTAACTTTGTGTTTAAAACATATTTATAATAAGTACACTTACATACTATCTAATATAAACAACTGATTACTTAGAATAATTATTCATTATTTTAGGCATACAACTCACTCAGGTTTAAGTCGTGACTGTGTTCCCAGTCTTAACATCCATATCATTGACCTTCCTACAATACCCTGCAGATTTTCCATCCTTGCATGTTAAGCTATAAATTTTCATCCAAATAAGCAGCTGTCTCCTTTCCTGACATACCCACAACTCTTTCTCTCTGGTGTTGTCTGCAGCCAGTTGGCATCCATAGGATGTCAGAGCACATCACGGCTGAGGAGGGTTAACCTTTCAAAACTGTTTACCTCCGTATGTGACCAGGTTTTGCAGCACTGCAGTATTGTGGCACAACCTCTAAGTACAGCCTTTAGACGTGTTTCTAGGAACGCTGACTTATAAATAAATACAGTTGACAGTCTGCTGATCAAAAGCCTATATTTACCACAGAGGACCTGGCATGGTGTCCTGTAGGATTTGACAATTAACCTTGAAAATTCCTGAAGTATGTTTGACATCTTTTGACATTTTTCTAAGTAATAATAATTATTTTGTTTTAAAGAAACTTATTGCACGGTGTTCATTTGGATTGCAGAAGATAATCGCAAACAAGAAGGGAGCAATAATAATTTCAGCTCTGTCAGAATCATGGGTAGGATTTTTCAGTGTTTTCTGTGTTTGCTAGCTGGCAGTTTGCTGTGTAGCTGATTCTTCTGTATTCAGTTAATCCAGAAGAAAAGCTGTCCATGTCTACTTGTTCTTTTCTATACCCTATGTCTTTGCTAGTAATATATCTGGTCAGAGGGGGACTGTGCTCTGTTTCGGCAAAATGACCCTGGGAGGATATGCCAGGGTGATACCTACACTGTACTTTGAATACACAGTGAATACATAGAGTTCTTCTTTGCTTTGGCCTGGATTTCATGGTAGGTAGTTCTGTCTTCACCTATGGCTAGTTAATGTGCAACGCTTGTGCACTTGATAAAAACAAAAGTAAATTCTTGTGTGACTGTGCTTAGGTCTTCAGTAGTTGGAAAGGATCCTTACATCCATTCACTTTGCAGACCTTAGTGAAAACCATGGACTGCTGCAAGGAATTAGCAATTTATCAAAGGACTCGTGCTCTAGAAATACATTGGCTTCTGAATGACGTTGTTCCCTCCTGAAAGGTCATTCTAATGGTGCTTTTACCTTATCTTGGATTTCTTATTAATTTCTGTTGTTTAAGTAGGATTTTAAGCAGAGAGGGGAAGCAAGTTCATGGGTGCATGACCGGCCAAAGACTGAAAAGAATTTACAACTATCTTAGCTAGATAGAGCCTCTTTGCCCCTGAAAACACCAGAGCAAGGCTGAACACATGAAAGCTAGCAGAAGAAAACTACCATTGAAAATATAGTCCAAGTAATTTTCCCAGACAGGCAGTGAATTTCTCTCAGCAAGAGAGCAGGTCAATGTGCCCTCAGGTTACACTACAGAAACTGCAGCTGAATTGGAACTGGCACTGAGGATTCAATGTAAGGGTTTATTTTCAGCGTAATCAGAGGGAAAACTGCAGCCAATCCTGCTCTATATGCAGGTGTTGGAAGGCTTTATGTCCTATTTTAGTACTGCCCAGGTTTCTTTTAGCAAGTTCTGGGGGTTTGTCAGCTGGCTTGGGTTTTGAACATGGAAAACTGGAACCAGCTGAGCTGGCTTTAAAAGGAAAACTGGTTGTAAAGTACCATGAACAAATAAGTTAGTATATGAGCTATTTGTATAACAAAAGAAACAGCAGTGACTGAAATAGTTTGTAGCTCACTATAAATATAAATGAGTGACCTAACATGACTCCAGGCACAGAGTTATGGCATTTTAGGTGCAATTCCAAGTAACAGAAATCTACAGGAGTTTGTTGGGACAAACCAGATCTATAGATCAGTGGGAGGAATTTATTTTCTGGTGTATATGGATGTGGTTCCAATTACATTTCAATGGGCAAGCATCCACTTAATGCCAAATGAAAATGTTATGTTGGCTCTTGGGAGCAGTTTAGCTAAGCTGTCCTTTTAATACACCTGCAGTTAAGCTTTCCTGGCCAGGCCATGCCACAGCTGTGGGCTACAGGTGTCCCTCATAGTTATGTTTTCTCAGATGACTTCAAATTTACCTAACATCTCTCCATTTGAGTTTATTAGACACCTGAGATCTGCATAAGATTGTTTCTGATTCTTTTTTTTTTGAAGGATATTGAAAACTGTCACTAGGGAAGGCGAGGAGGGAAGCCCACTCTCCAGTCATGCTACAATGGTATTTTACACAGATTTTTCCTAAAGTTCCACTTTTCCAAAAGTTCAATTCTAAGACCCCAGTCCTTATCACTATATTTTCCTCTACAAAGTCAGGCACGTCAGTCAACCTTCCCCTTCTACCTTCTCTGAGACACACATGTCATATCTCGCCCAGCTACCAGCGAAGCCTCTGATCTCCCCGACAGCTCTACCAGAAGTGTTAATTATTTCTGTTCTGCCTTCAGTCTCCACGGTTCATTGGTAGGCGTCAAAGTCTCATTGAAGATGCCAGGAAGGAAAGAGAGGCTGCAGCTGCAGCCACTGATGCTGCAGAGTCTACGGAGACCATTGTCTTTGAGGAAAAGGATGGGAGAGCAATGCTGAACCTCTTCTTCATGCTCAAGGGAGCCAAGACTTCTCCACTGTCCCGTGCACTTAAGGTATTTGAGGTGAGTACCTAACATGTTGTATGGGACTCAAGGAACACACTACAGGTTTCATGGCTGTTCTGTGAGAAATCATTTAAGTCTACTAAATAAGACTCAGGCTATGCCTTCCTACTGCAAATTATAAGTTAATTTTCTGATATCCCCACAGTCATGCTTTGCTCATGCCCAGTGTGCCCTTATTTTTCATCACTCAGAATGAGCCATACCTTTATCTGGTAGTGCTGCTAAGCTCTGGGCTTAACTTTGCTTCATTTCTGGATAAAACCACACAGTTTCACACCTACAATCCACATCCATGTGTCTTGTAGCATTCCCTGACAGCCCCCTCCACTGCTCATCACTTCATGCGCAAGGGTCTGATCCCCTATTCAAAGCAAGATCTGTGCCCCACATGGCTACAGACCAAACTCACCTAATCTGTGGGTCAAGGATTTGTCAGTCTCTGAGTGCTGTTGCCATATTGTCCCTTGGTCAAATAGTGACAGGAAAAACTTCACCCTGAATATAAAACTGGCATATTGATTTCAAAAATATCTCCCTACTTCAGGGATGAATTTGATTCACATGTTAAGGGTTCTGTTTGTTCCCTGGAGATGTGCTCTGTAGATGGTTTTAATACCAAGGGTAACTGGTAACTAATTGAGATTTTCCCCCCTAGCCAGCAATATAATGTTGCGTTATCTAGGATCTCAGTACCATGAATGGAAAGACTGAGATAAGTACTGCCTATTTAAACAGTAATCAAAACATGACGACTTGCATTATGTAGTACATTTTCATCCAGAAGGATTCAAAAGTGTTCTGCAAACCAAGGCTTGGAGATATGTTTTATCTATAATAGTTTAATTTCATTGACTTCAGCAGTGAGAGGAAAGAACAATTTGTTCCTATTAATCAGTCATATGGGTTGTAGGGGGCTTCTGGAGGTCTCTAGTCCAACCTCCTGCCCAGAGCAGATCCAGTCACAGCAGGTTGATCAGGACTGTTCTCGTTGCATTTTGAATATCACCAAGGTAGAGAACTCACAGTCTCCTTGGACCCCTTGGCAGTGTTTGACTGCCTTCATGGTAAAAAGCTTTTTTTCATTTCTTCTTCTTTTTAATGTCCTTGCTTCCAGCTCTTCTCCTCCCACTGAGTACTTTTCAGATAAGCCTGGCTCTGTCTGCTTTATAGTTACTAGGCAGTGAACCAACCTCCCCTGCTCCTTCACTTCTTAAGGCTGAAGAAACCCAGTTCCCTCAGTCTTTCTTCATATAACATAGTGCTCCAGCCCCCTGGGCTTCTTGGCAGCTCTCCACTATGCTACAGTGCATAGAGTGAAGTACATTAATGCCTTCCTTCTTATGGGACAAGGTGCTCCAGACATAGTCTCACTCATACCAGACAGAGAGGAGAAATCATTTCCTTTGACCTTGTTGTCTACAGTCTTGCTTCTATAATACAGGACATGGTTGGACTTTCTTGTCACAAGGGCATGCTACTAGCTCACGTGTTAATACACATAATTACATAGCACCTTCTTTTGCATGAAATCAACCTCTTCTGGGGTAAAAACAGATCACCAGCAACACTATACAGCAAAAAAACTACCTAACAGCTGCAAACATACAAAAGGTGTATTTGGGGGATAAGTATTTCCCTGAAATTGTAGGGCACTCTAACTGTTCATTGCCCATGTAGTACTATCTCTGATAATCGTACGGAAAGTGATAAGATCTTGAGCAATTACAAAACCTCTCGCATTTCCTCTAAGAGGATTATTACAAGAAAATTCATTTTCTTGTCTCAAGACTGAAGGAATCTCAGTTTCTCAGAGCAACCTGCTCTGAGAAACTCTCTCTTTTTCTCAGAGAAAACTGGAGAAGGACTTTTGTAACAGTGAGTAGTGATAGGACAAGAGGTAATGGCTTTAAACTGGAAGGGGGTAGATTTAGATTAGACATTAGGAAGAAATTCTTTACTGTGATGATGTTAAGGCACTGAAGCAGGTTGCTCTGAGAAACTCTGGATGACCCATCCCTGGAATTGCTCAAGGCTAGGCTGGATGGGGGTTTGAGCAGCCTGATCTAGTGGAGGGTGTCCCTGCCTGTGGCAGGAGGGTTGAAGTTGGATGGTCTTTAAGGTCCCTTCTGACCTAAATCATTCTATGATTCTGATTCTATGGTAGTTATTGATCAGCCCCACTGGTTGTCTGTACAGAAGGGAAACCTATGGAATTGATGGATAAATATGGTTATCCCAGTGAGGGGAAAAAAGGAAGAAAAAGAAAAGCAAGGGGAATCCCTCCAAGATGCATTCATATAGACATCTTTGGGAAGTACCAGCAGGTATTTCAAGTGCTGTTTAATGCTTTTGTTCTCCTTTTCCATGTCCCAAAAGACATTTGAAGCTAAAATTCACCATCTGGAGACCAGGCTTAGCCGAAAGCCCCGAGAAGGGACTGCTGAACTGGAATACTTTGTGCGCTGTGAAGTCTACAGCTCTGACCTCAATACTTTCATTAGCTCCATCAAGAGGGTAACGGAAGATGTGAGGACCACTAAGGAAGACAAATGTAAGGAATTTACAAACTGTTTTACTTTTGCAGAGAGGCTGGGCTGTAGAAACAGGGTTGTTCCCAGAAAAGATGATGGGCTATTGTACGCTGAGTTTGAGCAAAACTGAAAAGACTGCCTCTGGTGCACCTGGATCCTGAAAGGCATTTCCCCTGTGCAGACTGGAAAAACAAAACTAGGAGATGAAATTTCATTCTTTGTTCACACCTCTCCTATAGAGTTCTCCATTCCTACTCCAGTGTTTTATATTATAAATGTGAAGTTGTTTCCTATTTATGTGTCAAGAACTGTGTATAGATCCAGCACTAAACTACAAGACACTTCCATGCCATCCTGTTATAAAGACAGGGTTGTTCTTATTGTAAAATACCTCTAGAGATCTGCAGTGATTGCCCTACAACCGGTTGGATCTTGGATTTGTTTTTAATGTGAAGTCTAGAATCTTTAAGTGAAATCCAATTTTTATCTTCTTGTTTACTTTTGTCATAAAATATTCCACTGAGAGATGGACAGGGAAGTCATGAGGTACAGATCATGGCATTAGATCTGACTGTAGAACAAGAGCATTGAGAATGTGGATCTACTGCCCAGAAGTCACAACTGTGTCATTTGTTTGTTGTGTGTCTGCATTCAGTACATCATGTCAGATGTATCTTATTCAACTTCACAACCCCTTTTCAGCAAGGGGTGCTCCATCTTCACTTCCACAACCAGTTTTTCTCTTTCTCTTTCTCTCTACCCACAGTTCATTGGTTTCCCAGAAAAATCTGTGAATTGGACAAGTGCCACCACTTGGTAACCAAGTTTGACCCTGACTTGGATCTGGATCACCCAGTAAGTTAATCTGTATGGGCACATCCTTGTGTCCTGAGCCTTCCCTCAGAAGCAGCGAGTTGGACAACACTGCTTAGTGCAGCTGATCAGGGAATAGTAGTGCAGTCACCACCATAAGACAAGTTTCTTCACTCAAGTGATGGACTTTGGTGGGTGAGAAATTTTAGTAATTAAAAATCCTGTTTCTGTTCCTATTTATCACCACAGGGCTACTCTGATCAAGCGTATCGCCAGAGAAGGAAATCAATAGCGGAAATTGCTTTTCATTATAAGCAGTAAGTCCCTTTCCTAATATTTATACAGGGATAATGCCATGTCAATGAAACCTGTTGGGAAGTCATTGTACTACCTTCTTTTCTTTTATGTTTTGTATCCCTATTCAGCCTTACCAGCTCTTTTTGTGTCTGTCTTTTCTCTATGTATTCCAGTCTCTTATCCACATACTTCCCCATGGCATTGAAGTGCTCGTAAGTCTTGTTCCCCAGCCCAAAGACCTGGAAGGGAACACTGATGAGCATGGAGAAGCAGAGGACTGACTTTTCCCACCCTGTTGGCATCCTCTGACCAGTATCACCCAGAAAGGGATGTTGAGGACAGACAGCAAGACCTCTCCCAGCTCCCCATCAGCTCTTTGTGGGCCTTGAGGAAGAATCTACCACTGGAGAGTGATCAGTAAGCACCAGCACCCCATGTCAAGAGGATATAAAAGCTGCCTGCACCATCTCCTCAAGGGACCAGTAAGAGCCTGGACACCCATTGCTGTCCCTTGCCTCCCACAAACAGCTCAGCAAATGTTTGCTCACTGCTTTATACAGAGCAGCTTAACGTCTCCAGCAGCAGCAATTCTCCTCACTTGCAGTTATTGTGCTGCCGAAGGAATTTGGCTGGGGTTTAGGTGAAGTTGCTGCGTCTCAGCCAACTATTCAGCAGAGGAAAAGAGCTCCCTCCACACTGCACCAAGTGATTTAATTTGTGGGAGAAGAGCTGGCCCAGGGCTGCTCAATTAGCTCCTGAACAACAGCAGCAGCCTCTAACTCATTTAGAGACCTTGTATTCAAGGCCTGCTGCCTGTTTGTGGCAAGACATTCCCAGCAAACCCTTGTGATTCAGGGAGTGATGAGAGTTCTCCGACATCTGCATTTAAAGATAGATGTTTGCAAATGTTCATGAACAGGGACTGCATCTGACACAGGCACAGACATCATGTTGTGTCTTTACCCAAGCCATGTGCAGGCACAGTGGAGGGCTTCTGCCTTTGCTGCTTAAATACAACATAAACTGGAATGGAGCCACTTACTGCAAACCGGAGACCGGACAAGTCAGCATCAGCCTCCTGCAGCCAGTCATAGAAGTCTTGGGCATTGTCTGTGGGGTCCCCTTCCCCATATGTGGCCATGCAGAACACAGCTAAGGACTTGTCGATCTCAGAGAGGCGACTCAGGTCTGACTGCAGCCAAAGGAAAGAACAAACCCTCAAGGATCCTGCAGTGTGGTTATTGGGCAAGCCTATTCCTACCATACAGCTCTGGTGTGCAGAACAGCACCATGCAATGGCAAGCACCTGATTACAAAGGGGGTTGGGAAAGGCCAAACCCACCCAAAAGGGCAGGGAAAATAAAGGTAACCACCCTCACTGATTGCAAGCCAATACTTCTACCCCACCAGAGAAAATGATGGGATTTTCCAAAGCTTTAAGGGACCAGGAGTGTTGTTCACCCTGGAGAACACCACAATGTCAATGCCTCTGCCCAAGACTGCAGCAGTATGGGATCGATGCTACCCACTGAAGAAACAGAGCAAGTTTCATGCTGCCAGTGGATGACTCAACTCCCAAACACTCCAGGTTACCTTCCTCTTTCAGTCATATTGCAGCATACTACAGCAAGGACCAAGCCCATCTCTGCATCTCTCAGGCTGACCTTTTCTTCCCTAAATGACACCACTGAAAGGGCAACTTATCCCTTGGTCAGGCTCCTTCTGGGTTTTTAGGGTTCACTAAAAGGATGTTGCCTATCCTGAGGCTGTTCATGGTTAAGTTACCAGGTCATACTCCTCTGGATCTGCTGCCATGCCCCGCAGGCCATAGCGATGAGCATCTTTGGAGAGACGATTGGCAAACTCTTCTGCTGTACCCGTCTGGGAACCATAGAAAACCACTATGTTCCGCCCCTGGAGAGAAGGAGAAACCCCTGTTAAATGGTGATTATTCATTCAGCAAATGCATGGATGAGCACATCTTAGAGGCAAAGGAAACACCTAGGACCAGGAGCCCTGCACTGCAACCTGAAGGCAACCGGGGGTCTGCGCTTGTACAGGACTCCCCGCTGGGTGTGTGGCACAGAGCTACAAGTGTTATTAAGAACATGACTCATGTCACCCTCAGAGAGGTGACTCGGATCAGACTAACACCCAAAGTAAAGAATACACCCTCAAGATCTACCCTCAGCCTCAAGGCTGCAGCGTGACTCCTGTAACAGGGAACTCCCTGGATGAGAAAGGCTCTCAAAGCTCTGGCAAAGTGCCTAAGCACCGGAGCTCCTGCTCTGCCACAAGCCAGCTGCTTTGAAGCGAAACAGGAAATATATCCAGCCCTTGCTTCTTCCTCTGCTTCCTCTTGTGTCCAGTCCAGCACAGCCAAAAGCTGCCAGTTCTGTGTACAATTCCCATTCCAGAGTGAGCCAGTCTGGGAACCAAACACGCACATGAGCAACAGCCAGGCAATGGCTTTAAAGTCTCTGCCGTTTCCCTCCTGACTTCGATCTCACGTTACTCTCTTTTTGCATCAAAATTTCACTTCAATTTTGGATGCAGGTGTCTGCATCCAAACCAGTCCCCTCTGTGACAGCTAGACAGAGGGGAAGGAAGGACACGAGCTCCTTTCTCAGCACCCCATGGAGCCAGAGCAAGCAGCTTACCGTCTTCTTCATCTTCTCAATGAAGCTGCTGTCTCTCACCGGAGCTGCTCTGAAAGACAGAAGGCACATCCTTTCAGATGAACGTCTTCATTCTTTAAGGTCAGGAACATGCAACTGAAGAAAAGTGGCCCCAGAATTCCAGGACAACTGCCCAAAGGGGTGCGAGTCCCCATCACCCACTCTTATTTACCCAGGAACGTCCATCACTCAGATGGGGAGCTCCTTCGCACACAACCATGGAGCAGGGTCTCAGAGGGGGAAAGCTGACCCCCTGCCCTACCTCCATCAGTAAATCCACAGGCGCTTAGCCCTGGGTGTCAGGAAACCTTTCCTCCATCAGAGGTTTCACAGCTGAACAGGTTACAAGGACCTCACAGAGCTACCATGCATGAGCAGGTCTCCAGATAAACCTCAGGGGGCAAGTCATGGTGGGAAAGAAGGGAATGGAGAGCTCCCTGCTTCCCTCACTGCAGCAGCTCAGTCCTGAGCCATGCCCCCCAGGGCAGATTCCCCAAGCTTGAAGTCAGGCAGGGCTAAAATCCAGCTATTTCCACCCCAAAACCACAGGCCAGACACAAGTCCCAGAGCTGGAGAGCCCTGCAGAGCAACGGACATAGCTCATCAGACCCACAGAGCCTCAGCAAGGGAGCTGCTGTCTGATGAGGTCCTCCAGGGCTCCCACGCTGGGGTTTCCATCTCCAGCATGGATCTCCAGCACAAATTCTCCAGCTTTATTCCATAGAAGCAGCTTTCTCTAGCTTGGAAGAGGGATAACCCACAGCAGCATCAGTAACATCAAGGCACAGATTTATACCGCTATGACTACTCCATTAGGTAGGGAGCCAGAAGAGCTTTGCTATCCTAAGCACATCCATGGGTTTTTGAGCCCTGGAATGAAAGCAGCCCAGTTCTAGGGAGCTTCACAGGCAGAGGTGGCTCTAGCTACTGCCACATTAGGTGCTGGGTCTTTTCAAGGAAGGAGGACAAGTGCTAGGAGCTCACTTGCTGTTTTCTCCCTGCTACTGAAGCTCCAGTAGTGGGGAGGAGGAATGTGGGACCAGCTCCTGTTTCTCTTTCACAATGGAGGAATGCAAGGCTGGGTGTCCTGTGGGAAGAGAGAAGCCTCCAGGCAAAAAACAAATGGGTTTTGGCTCAGGCCCATGTGAGAATGTGCAGAGCTCACCAACAGCTTCCTAAACTGCAGTTCAGAGGGAGGGAGCTCTGTGGATGAACAGAGGCATTAGCAGGGCATACATGAAGAGCAGCAGGGTGGGGGACACTGCAAAGCACACCTTCAAGTACCCCCCTTTCACCCAAAGGGATCCAGGAGCTTCATAACCAGGCCTGACAGCTCCAAGCACCTACAGCCTCATACAGCACACATGGAAGATGAGCAGACCTTACCCAAAAAAGCCACCCAAGGCAGATGTGCTCCCAGGAGAGCACCCTCCAATTTGCCCTCTCTGAAGTTACCAGTCTCCCCCCACTGTCATTTGTCCCCTGTTGGGAACAGGGATATTACAAGCATCTTGACAGCAGCTCCAACACTGTCAATGCTGCCGCTAGGATGGGGTTTGGCAGAGCTGCCCCCCAGCACACTCACAAGACTCAGCTCTCACTTCACTTCTGGCTCCCCAGTGAGCCCTCTGTTCAGTGCCCTCTGCAAATGGGACCCACTTAATACCACTGCTGGGTCAACTGCTAAACAAACTGCTTTTAGAGGAGGGAAAGAAAGTGTTTTAAATCCTTTCAGCAGCTCCCTTTGGAAGGGAAAAGGGTGCAGCACACGGAGCTGGTCCCTTTTCAAAGGAGCAACCCTGCACTGGAGTGTTGTGGTGTGGAACAGTCTGCGGCTCAGACACAGCAGAAATAATGAGTCTGGCTTTTATAAAGGGCTACACAACTCCCTGGAACTGCTTCATCAGAGTGGCTTGAAACTCTGAGCTGCAAAACCACACAGATGCCAAAGACACAAACAACAGACAGGAAAACTTAGACGTGTTTTCAGCAGCAACTGCTCTTACAGCTTAGATAGCTCAGGGTAGCAACTAAGAGAGTCAGAAGTGAGGGGTGGAAGAAAGGGGATTAACTCCATTGCATCGAGTCTTTAGCTTGTACAGACCACCCAGCACAGGGCTGTCTGTCCCTTTGATTTCAGGAGAAAGAAAGGAGGCAAGGAAGTTCCCAACAGCTTAGCAACAATATCAAAGTCTGCCACAGCTGAACACCTCTCCTTCAGAGAGCTCCCGTGCCCGTGCCTGTCCTCCTGGAAGCACACGCACATCCAGAAGTGAGAGCACAGCCTGGCCATCACACAGAAACCAAGCACCGACAGCAGGGTCCAGCACAGCCTCTCCCCTTCCTTCTCCTCTTGCCCCAGGAGGGAGAGGCACCTCAGTCCTCCCAAGCCTTGGGGTGGGAAGAGCCACCCTCCAAGACAGAATGATCCCATCGGGCAGTAACTCACCTCTCCACAGCAGCCTCTTCTCGTGGGGCCGAGTACACACAGCCCATGGTCAGGACAGGGAAGAGGCAGACAAAGAATTGCAGGGCAGCCGTGTCTGTCTGCAATGGGAGGTGTGGGGGTCGGATCTAACTTAGCTCTGGAGCAACACACGCACAGGCCTTCCCATTCTGCTCCTCCTGGGCTTTAAAGCCAAGTGTCAGCCTTTTGTTGAGAAGAGAGCCGGCACAAAAGGTCCCAGCACGGGTCATAGCAGGAGTGGTCCTGTGTGCTCAGCTCCTCGTGGTGGGGCTCTGGAAGTAACCGAGTGGATCCACACAGCCCTGAGAAACTACAACATCTGGCAGCAGTGGCAGAAAGGAATTAGGAGTGGAGAATGAAAGCTCCCAGGATGCTCCGCAGCACACGTCCCTCTCCCATCCGCATGGAGCAGGGGGACGGGACACAAAACCCTTTCCCCTGCCCCGTTCCCTTGGAAACTGTTTATATCACAGCTGCTTTTAGATATATTCTGGTTTTAAAAGAAAGGCAAAGCAACACTGTGGCTGAATGAAGTGATTCCAGACACTGCGTGAGCAACGCCGTGGGTAACTATGGCAGTGCCATTGCAGAGGCAGCTCAAAGGAGTTTGTTCTCTTCAGGATCCTATTAAATTAAATTAGAGATGGTTTGTCTCTAACCCACACGCAGGCAGTGAAGAGAGCTAATCAGGCTGAGGAGCTGGAGCAATTCCTGCCACAGGAAGCCCTACAAGCACCACAGAATGGATTGCTCTATAGCTGTGGAACAGAGATAAGCCAATTTCTGCCCCCAAACAATGTTAAGGATGGGAGGAGAAGGGCAGAGGTGACACCCAGCATACCAATGCCTGTGTCTCCCCAGTCTGCACAATTCCAGGGCGGGCACATGAGAAAGGAAAGGAATCTGTGATTGAGAAACACACAGAGGAGGCAAAGAATAAAGCAGTGCATTCCTCAGCAATGCCTCTGTGAGGAATGCGGTGGCCATCGAGAGCTGCTCGCCCTAATGACATCTGCAGAGCAGGCTGCAGGGATGGGGATACAGGAGCACGGAGATGGGGATATAGGAGAGCGGAGATGGGGATACAGGAGGACGGAGATGGGG
>JAVHNF010012223.1:24828-34832 GCA_034783455.1 Micropsitta finschii
GGCAGGGGGGTTGGAACTAGATGATCTTAAGGTCCTTTCCAACCCTAACTATTCTATGATTCTATGATTCTAAGATTTGGGAGGAGAGCTGGTGACAGCTTGTATGTTGCACACAGGGAACAGCGGGAGACCCCAGGCAATGGGAACTGTAGCCAAACACAGTGAGCTACAACTGAAGGTCAAGCCTGTAGTCAAATGATCCCACTGAGCACCTAAAGAGCAGATGTTACTCCCTAGTAGGAGCAAAAAGATTATACTTGTCACAGCAGAAGCCCTTTAGTTTCCGGCACTGATCCTTTTGCTGTCTGTGCTGTGAATGTGGGACACCAGCACCGCACATGGACCACGCACTTCCCCAAAGACGGTATGTGTTGTTTCAGAGAGGACTGGCTTTCAGCTACGGCCAGTGGCTGGCTTGCTGTCAGCGCGGGACTTCCTTGCCAGCCTGGCCTTCCGTGTCTTCCAGTGCACACAGTACATCCGCCATGCATCCTCTCCCATGCACTCCCCTGAGCCGTGAGTATTGCCCAGCCCCAGTTGCCTCCCCTGCCCAGATATCCCACCTGGCCAACAGTTAACTTTTCCCCCTAATAGACAAACTCTGCTGCTGACCGTGTTTTCCTCCTTTCCTCCTGGGCACTGACAGGGATTGCTGTCATGAGCTGCTGGGCCATGTCCCAATGCTGGCTGACAAGACGTTTGCCCAGTTTTCTCAGGTAAGGTGGTCATCTGTTCCCTTGTCCCTGAGACGACAAGGCACAATGTGGGAACCCAAACCAAATCCAGTCTCAACACTTAAGCACTTCTTGTTCTAGGATTTGTTTATACTAAACACAATATTCAGGAGCCCTAGTGAAGGACTGAGAACCCTAACACAGTGAAAATATCAGGCTCTGCAGTTTTCAGTCTGAGCATGATGAAGCCATAGCAGATGCATAGCAGTGTAGGGCAACAATATCTTTTGTCTCAAGGCAGTAAAAATGGCATCCAAGCACAAGGCCGTAGGACTGAATCTGTCCTGATGCTGGCCTCTTCCCTTCTCTTCCCAGGACATTGGGCTGGCATCTCTGGGAGCAACCGATGAGGAAATTGAGAAACTTTCAACAGTAAGTTTTCTTCTTTGCTGGATGGGGACCCCAACCCCTCCAGCAGCACTTCTGTGGTATCAAGGGGAGTGGTCCAGCCTGGCCTTCCCAGATCTACAGGCTCAGAACCCACACCTCAGCTGCCCCAGACATGCTCTTTCACAATGACAGTGAGTGGAGATCAGTTAAACAGCAGAGCTAGCCTCCACATTAACCCAGTTTTCTTGGGCAGCAGAGTATCATCAAGCATCATATTTCTAATGACAGCACTGCTGAGACTCTTTGGGATGGGATTAAATGACATCCACTTCCTTTGCCTCTCCCTCAGCAAGGTGACCTGTCCTGCTCTAAGGGCACCAAACTGCAGCTGGGTACTCAGGGGACCAGTCCAGGCACACATTTTCCATCTGTCCCAGTGTGGCAGCAGCTTAGTTTAGCACTTTGCTCTCGCAGTGATGGGTGCAAGGTAAGGAGAGGGGACAAAATGACAGTCTCCTTTTCATTTTGAACAACCCCAGATCTTGGCCATAATGCAAAGGCTCTGAAGTGACAGGGAGATGAAGTTGATGAGCTGTGTCCCCTATGCATTTTTCTTTCTCCTTTTACAGCTTTACTGGTTTACAGTGGAGTTTGGGCTCTGCAGACAGAATGGGATAGTCAAAGCCTATGGAGCTGGGCTCCTGTCTTCCTATGGGGAGCTCATAGTAAGTCCCAGCATAACTTGCCTCTCTGCCCTAGACCCTATAAGCGAAACACCCTCTTCCTTCGCATAATTCAAATGACTATTCCAAATCTGTTCTCCATCTCTGTTTATCACATGTGCTCTCAGATCCCTTTAATTTCATGACAGAATTTTTCTGCTGTGTCCATAGCATTCCTTGTCAGATGAACCAGAGGTGCGGGACTTTGACCCTGACGCTGCTGCTGTTCAACCCTACCAGGACCAGAACTACCAATCCGTATATTTTGTGTCTGAGAGCTTCAGCGATGCCAAAAGTAAACTGAGGTAGGACTGAGCAGTGAGAGAGACCCAAACAGAAGGAAATTAAGCTATAATATATTAAAACAGGGCTTGAAACCATGTCTGCTTTCAGTTCCAGATCTCAGAAGTACTCTGGAAACTGATATCAGGTCTTTTAAAGTACAGTGATTTTCCAGTTTGTACAGACTCCAACTTCAGTCCCTTAGATTTGACCAAGAGCACCCCAAAAATATGCTGGATTCAAGAGCATGGGTGTGAAGGAGTGTGATGGAGTGGGAGGAATTCTTAGAAGCAGAACTGAGGGTACAAGAGAAGGGAAAAATCTAGCTTGTATGCTAAGTTCTCATAGAAAGAAGTTACAGACTATCTCCAGTTCCTAACGGAATCCAAGCAACATAAAAGGTGTTCCAGAAATTGGAGATCCAAACCACACACCAGGATCCCCTCTGCTTCCTTGCTGTAGAAGGGCCAAGTGATAGAGGTCAGGTACTGGCTGGGAGCACCTCACCACTGTCTTTCTGAAAACAGGCTTCTGCACCATGTTAAAGTTTGGTCTCTAGGTTCAAGTTTTAGGAGAGGGGTGAAGAACTGCTCAATATGGTATCATTCTCTGAGTTAAGGATGCAGGAAAATGTCTTTCTGAGCAGCTGCTGGGCAGCTTGCTCATTTACCAGTCAACCAGCAAAAAAACTTCCAGGCATCATTAGTAGCTCATATACAAGCAAGAAAGATTTGCTTTATGCAGATAGATTTATGCATGGATGAAAAGGAACTTTAGTTTCCTATGATAATTGGCATGGGTTAGCAGACCCCAGACAGCATCCCAGCAGCATAACTGGGTTTCCCTGTCCCATGGGGTTGCAAACAGGATGGAGAGTGGCAGCTCTACACATGGTTATCTGTTCAGAAAAGCATTTTCTTGGTTATATCCTGAATTGCCCAAGGAGGAAAGCTCAGTCCCTTAACATTTGACTCACAGAGGAAAACTCTGCCTGTATCATTTTGTCTTAGCTTAGGAAAGGATGAGACAAAGTATTACACAATATACATGACTTTGCAGTTCCTGCAAGTGAGGTGTGTCACATAAAAGATGTGGTGATGATTGCTATATTTCAGCTTCTGCTTTTATTACCCTCATTTGTACTGTTCATACAACCTGGAGTCCAGCTGCTCCAAAGCAAGCACCTGGGGGAGCCTGTCCTCTCATACGTGCTAGGCTGCTTTAAAACAACAAAAATCCTCAACTGTTGCCTTATGAGTCATTTCCTTGCATTTAAAAAGGAAAAATGCAACCCATACACAGCCAAGATTAGACTAGAGGGGTTTGATAGTGACAAGCACTGTAAATGATCCTCTTGAAAGAGCTCAGAGACCACACAGATGTTACCCTATGAGGCAAAAATATAAAACATCTATATTTCTTTCGTTACTGGCAGCTGCCACCATAGACCCGATTTTCAGTGTTATCCCTCAAGAAAAGCCTCTTTTCCCAAAAAGTAAACTTCCCAGCAGTTTTCTAGCATAAACACACACCCTCAGTGTCCTTCCGAGCACCCATTTCATACCTGCATGTTTCAAAAAGGCATTAAGTGAACACACCTGTGTTGGAAGTCAAGTTTCTAACCATTAGCAGCTGTGCTACAAGTCATCGCTGTGGCTGATAGCATTAATAAGGGAGGTGTACCACCTGGTAGAACTGAGATAAGTCACATGTTTAGGAGGTGATCAATGTGAGCATGCAGAAATCCCCTTTGAGCTTGTTTTGGTTTTCCTGCAATCACCCTCCTGCGGCTTTGACCATGTTGCCCTTTGGCCCTGTCTGGCATTTTCCCCCAAACCCCGGCAATTCAGGGCTAGGCTTCCTCGCAATACCAGCCAGAGCATCTGAGAAACGGATACGCTTCCCAGAGCCCGGCGCCAGAGCACACTCACGGTAGCCACAAGAGGGTACCCTAAGCTAAGCAATTCAGGAGCGAAAGGGTGAAGCCTCAGTACAGGAGAGGAGCTTGCCTGTTGATAGTGTTGTTCGTCCCGTCATCTTCCCAGGCCTTTCCAGCATGAGACTGTAGCCGTAAGTACCTAAATACAGATTTCCAGCTCCGTATTTACGCATCCAGGAAAGAAAAAAAAACACCCTACCTTGTCAAGTGTACAAATCTGAGGTGAACAAGAGCAATTCTGGAGAAAATTTATCCTTGATTTGTTTTCACCTGGGCATGTACTTCTTCATTAGAAAGGTAGCAGCAAGGTCTTGTTTTTGAAAGGTATCAAGTAAAGTCATGCTTATTACTGAGATCTAAATTCCAGTTGGCTTTGGGTGCAGTAATACCACTTTGCTCAAGCATATGGCTCTGGTGATGCTATGCCCATACTCTCACCTGGGCCTGAGCCACTGCCTGTCAGATCTATTCTTTATACAGCTTGCAGCTAGTTCCTCCATCCCCTAGCAGAGATTAGTCAGTAAATGAATGTCAGAAAGGATTTAGGGATATAGAACTATAATACTGTGGTCTTTTCTTGCAGTTAGCTTCTAAATCTCCTTGGCATTTTTGAAACAGAAATAAAATGAATTGCATTAGAGGATGCCTGGCAATGGCCACGAACTTCACCAGTGCACTATACTCTCCAGTTTGATGCAAGCACTTGTGTTCAGCCCACTGAAACCTGCAGACAAACTTACAGTCTCCTTGCTTAACAGGAGGTATCTCAGCTACTGCAGTAGCCCTGTGGAACTGGAGAGGTGGGAAACCAGAGCTTTTGTCTAGAAACTGTCTAAAGAAGGCACTAACCTGTTGCAATCTGAGTGAATGGTAATGGCTAGGGAGAGACTTGGGACCCATCTCGTACCAACCATCTGCACCCTTTCTTTACAGGAGCTACGCAGCACACATCAAGCGGCCCTTCTCAGTGAAATACGAGCCCTACACCCACAGCATTGAGCTCCTGGATAGCCCTCAGACGATCTGTCACTCCCTGGAGAGCGTAAGGGATGAGCTCCACTCGCTGATTAATGCTCTCAATGTTATCAGTTAATATGAGAACTGGGCTCTGTCCTTCTCCTCTTCCCTTGCAACCCTAAAACCTCCTGCTCTGCCCTTGCCTAGTTCCCAACTGATAAGTCCTACCCGTCTTCTTCAAACGTTTGCACCGCTGCCTGTCACTACGCAACCCCAAGAGCCTTCCACTTTTGTATGTAGGGCCAGCTCAGAGGAGGGTAGGCAGACAGACCCAAGGGCTGCTGGCTTTTTGGTGTAGCTGTTCTATTGACTGCTGGAAGAGGCTTAGCACAGACCAAAGGCATGGCCAAGCTACAAAGCTGAGGTCAAGAACTGTGTGCTAGGCTCCTGGGTGCAAGGAAGACAAGAAAAGCTTCTTTATCAGAGAGAGAGAGAATATATTTTTTGCAGTTTGAGAGAATAAATTAATCTGCTTTTCTGCTTTTTTAGCCCCAAAGCAAATCCTATAGCAACTTCAGGAGGGACCCTCAGTCCCCACCATGTCCTGCCTCTTACAGTCTCGCACAGTCAGGAAATGCAGAGCTGCTAGAGAAGCTTTACTGCCTGAACCAGCCCTGTGTTTAAAATTCTGGCTCACAGCCTCCCCTCAGCTTCTCACACAGGGGGATGCTTAGTCAAGAAACCTTGAGCTGTACCACCCCTCCAGGCTGCAATAAGCTGCTCTGTACCTCTAAATTGACCTAAGCCAGGAGCTGTCTGTCTGGCATACAGCAGTCTTTATCTACCTGCATCTTCCCCAGCACAAGCACCACAGAGCAAGTGCTGGCCAGAGCAGAGCATGGGCACCCCCTTCAAGCCCTCTTTTAAAAGCTGCCGCAACAGAGAGTATTCAAGAGCCGAGCTGCAATCCTTCGTAGCAGATAGCAGTCACAGCTATTGGTGTGCTTGTGTGCTGGTGGCCCTGAGTAGCCTCATCAGCCTTTTGGTGGCCCTGGAGTTATTGGTTATTGCAGATTGAGTGAGGCCATTGGTGTCCCAAGTTTTCCAGTCCTTGGAAGGATATCACATGCTTTCACTTTTCCAGTCTATTACACAGACAGGTACAGCATTACCTTGTTCTTAGCTTTCCCAGTATCACGGTCACCTGCTGTAGCTCAGGTGTATGACTAATGCTATTTCTAGCCATTTCTGAGGAAGGTAACATGGTTAGGATGCTCAAACCCAGCTTCATCCAGCTTTCACTGTAGATATTAATGGCTTGATCTGACCCAAAGCTCTCAGTTTTCCTCCCCCTGCTTTTCCCTTTCTTATCTTCTTTCAGGCTGTCTCATAACTTAGCAGTTTGCTCAGAAGTTTGGCCCAAGGTTATGCAGCTGTGCAGTATCAGAGCTGGGCTTGGGATGCGTGGAGGCAGCTAAACAGCTGTGGGGGACAGTGAAGGGGAGAATTACACTTAGTTGTTTTCATGATCAGTTATAACATTTCTATATAGACTTTTACCATCCTTATCCACTCTATATGATTTTTATAGTTTCCTCTTTAAGAAAATGCAAGGTTTAACAGTTAAGTTTTGACTGTGAAGTACAAGTATCCTCCAGTACTTAAATATACTGTTTCTTTCCAGTGTTACTTCTACTGTGACTCAAGTCATAATAGTTTACAATCCATTACATTTTATCCTCTTTGAGACCTTCATGTACACATACTTAACCCCCAGTTCTCTCAAATTTTAACTACTTAGCTACTGCAGCACTTAGTCTCCCGTCTGCTTCAATACCTCCTTTCTGTTTCCTTTCTTCTTTGAACCCCTTCCTAAATTCCTCCTAAATTGCCTAAAAGGCCATTACTGAAATCAGCAGTTCAACACTCGGGCTAGCTGCTCTCCTCAAGTTGCTCCTCCTCAGAGGATTGTCCCGTAAATGAATAAAACTACTGAGTTCATTCAGTTATTGTAATTTTAGAGCACTTTTTCCAAAGCTTCAGCTACGATTTCCCAATCTGGGTGGATCCAGATCTTGAGCTGTAACTCCCAATGCTCCCTTAAGAGCTGTAACAATTTTAATTTGGGGTCTTAAGTTATTACTATTAGATTAAGTAGCTGGAACAAGCTATGCAAGACTAAGGCAGTTAGGTCATAGGTTACCTATCTAAGCATGAAAATCTCATAGGTGACTCCAGTAAAACAGACTAAAATAAAGAAAATAAACCTTCAAATAGGCAAGATGTAACAATGAAGCCTGCATAGTTAATGCACAGCATATGATTTTGTTAACAATAGCAATGTTACTGGCTGGCAGGTCGCTGTTTCTTCTCTCCTTTAGCAGTCTCCAGCTTCTGGGTTGCTGCCCATGACTGCAGCAAGCATGCTGCAAACCCTGCAGTGACACCAGGCCCCTGGACAGGACTGAGTAGGGAGCCTCCATGGAGGTGTTTGCTTTCTGATCTGACCATAAAGGTCTGATGGTGGTTGCCTCTAGTTCTCCAAAGCACTTCACAGTCATTATCTGCCTTGTTTAATGTCTAAAGTTAATGCGATTTATAAAAAGACCAAAGCTATTAATATGGAATGAAAAACCAAGTTAAAAATCCTTGCAACTGCAGGAGCTCTCAGCTCCTCCGCTTTGCCTCAGAGTTTTCATTGCTGCTCCATCACTCTGTCAGCTGTTGCTTGTTCAAGGAGCTGTAGTAAAATCTGTTGCCCTACGAAAATAGAAAATAAGCAAAACTCAAAGCATAAGCCAGCCCCGTTAGTATGCAAGCACATAAACAGATCTGCTGTCGCCACACAGGAGGTAAACACCACACAGGCTGCGCTCCCTTGCTTCCGAGAGATGAGGTTGCGCTGGGGCATGCTGTAAGTGCGGGGGCTTAGGCTGAACAGGCGCCGGAGGTTCCTATTTGGGGCATTTTCTGTGTCTGTGTTCTTGACAAATTAATGACAGATTCCAGAATCTTTTGGCCCCTTAGGGGGACATCTGAGAAACACAAACCCATTTGTCTTTACCATTGCCCTCATCTATTTAATATCTTAGAGGACTTATCCTATTAGTAACATAATAGGTCCCTTTCCGTTTTGTCTCTAAGGCTTGTTCCTTTTTATCTGATTTTGAATACATTTCTTGGCCCCTTATTTCATAAGCCATATATAAATTGGATTTGTCCTTTCTCATTTTACCTATTTTTCTCATGTTGCTGCTTCTACTTGAGTCTTGCTTTTTTCTTTATCTTACCATAGTATTCTGGGGTCTGAGACAAACAAAATATGGTAGAATCATAAGCCAGTCCATAATCTGTCACTGCTTCTTAAAGCTGCTAATACTGAGCTTGACTTTTCAGCCTATAATTCTTTGATATTGTCATACAATTTTCTTTAGTCTATTTTTAATAGTCTGACTCATTTCTTTCTACCAGCCGGGAGGATTGCAAGTGGTAGGATATATGCAGTCCTCACTTAATTCCCATGTTACTCATTAAGGCTTGAGTTACTTCACTTACAAGTCTTCTTGTCATCCTATCTCAGCTATTGTTCCATACCTATGGGCAATTTTCTTTAACAGCATTTTAACAGTTCCAGCCACTGTACTCCTTTTAGGCAGAACACATCAACTCAATCCTGATTAGATATTCATAGGAACAGTTACTGATACCCTTCTTTAGTTTTTGACAATTTATCTGGATGATCCTTTTGCAGTATTTGCCGAGGTCCTTGCCAGTGCAGTTGGCACCTTTCTTTTACTAGTCCACTTTTGCGTCATTGCACACCTCATGCAGGGTTTTTTCTGTACTCTTTCTTGCTGCGTTTGGAGTCAAATACAAATTCCTTCCAGTCTTTCCAGAGTACCCTGTACTTCTTTACATAACTTATTACAACAGTCTAAGATAGCTTGCTCTTGTTGAGCCAGCCATGTTATCCATCCCATCTTATCTTTTAGCTGATTCCTGGTTGGAGCTGCAGTAAACAAACTCTGAATCAATTTATCTGTTTGTTCACAAAATTGTTTCTCAGTATTGTGTTCAGTATTTCCATGTACTTTAACATCCATCCTTTACATATATTTTATTACCACTCTCCCTCTAAGCTTGCAAAATAAACCTCCTGTTTTATTCATGGGTGTCCCATTAAGAGCTTGCTATTGCCTTTCTCCCTATCATTCACCCAATATTTTATTCTATTATCAGCATAGTAGCTTTCTGTAGAGATATTGTGTAGAGGGGTTTGTCTGTTACTAACAGTCTGTAAGCTCCTTGGCATGATCCTTTCTCTAGTTTCCCCACTATTTGTTTCCTCATTCCACTAATAGCAGTATCTTGGATTATTTTCCTCTTTGTTCAAATTTAGCACTCCCATGAGTGCACATGGTTTATTACTGGCTTCCTTTAAAAAGATATCCCCATTAATACCCATTTCTTCTCTTTGTGCTTAAGACCAGAGTATGAGTAGACTGGGGTATAACTGGACTGTCAAGGGGAAAGCCTCAAAGACCATCACAGTGCAGACTGCCTCTAAGCGGGCTTTCTAATAACCAGAGAAATTTTGGTTCAGCCCCAGAGGAGAGGAGGACTCATATGCTATGGGTATCCATTTTCCTTCACTATTTTTTGTAACAGTACTGCTCCCACAGAATCAGCTTATGTTGAAATTCTTCTTACGAATAACTTTCCTTTGACTGGGAATTTTAATGCAGGAGCTTTTCAAGCAGCTTCTTTCATGTTAGATAGAGCTTTGTCTTGCTCTTTGCTCCAGCTCCCTTCCTGATTCTTTTTCTGTCATTTCCAAAAATCAGAGTCTTTCCCTCTCAAATCAGGTCTACAGGTATCATGTATGCCTTTGTTAAATAGGACTTGTTTTAAATTTGTAGTTTCTAGAATTAGAAATATTTTTGTAATTGAATGATATATTTTTTCATCAAATGTTTTATTGTTTTTGAAATTTCTTTAAAAATTAGTAAATAGGATCATTTACAATAAGATTTCTAATAC
>JAVHNF010012232.1:0-18339 GCA_034783455.1 Micropsitta finschii
GAAAGTCAAAAACACAGCACTGCACCAGCTACTAAGAAGAAGAAAAAATGACTGCTACTGCTGAACCCAGGACACTGCAGAATAAAACACCTGGTATACAACGCTACAAATTGCCCAAAAAAATTAACCACCCAAACCCCACACACTTCCACTGCAATCTACTTCCTTGAGTCTACAAGAGACATTTGTCATGCATTTGAAGCCACCACAAATTCACTTTCAGCAATATGAACTGTTGGCAGAAAGTAATCTAGCATTTCAGACACTGGGTCTTTTTAATCTAGTATGATATGTATGAAAGATACAGCTTTCTTTATAATCTAGTATGACAGTATGAAAGAGATATGTATTTGCTGTCATTTCTGTAAGACTGCTCTTTCTCCACCACAACAAAATCAGCCAGCAATAAAAAAAGACCTTCTTCAAAAGCAGCATAAGAGACATGCTGTTTGTTTAATTAGGGTAAATAGCAGCATCTTGAATAATCAAAGCTTCACAAAACTTACGCACTCAGGAGTTATTATTTACAGTTTTTCCACTCACTTCCCATTCCTTTTCCCTCCAGTATTCATACCTTTCTCTTCACCAGAAGAGTAAAAGAAAATGAGCTACACCCTATCTGTCAGGGGCAGATAGAAAGAGCAGGGAATGGCAACAAACAGGTGTCATATAAACCAACCAAAGCAGCCAGCCTGCACCCCATACAACATCAAAATTCCCCACTTGTTCAAAATATCTTCGATGGTTATCAGCTCAAACTGGTATTTCCTTCCATTTTTCCTCTACCATCTCCTGAATTTCTTTTTATCCCTGTCATTAGGAACAGTGCTAGCAGCACTCACTGCAAGGTTATACTAAACCCAATTATCCAGCAGTTACACAGCTCAGAATTCATTTTTTAAACTTCAAGAAAAGTCCCCTGTTTCCCTTCTCACATCATCATTAAACAGCAAAAGAGGCAAAGATGTGAATAATTACATGATGACAGTTAATTACTGACAACACAAGAAATTGTTTCTTACCATTTCTCACTAGCTCCTTATTAAATGCACTTGCTTCACAGTAGCTTCTTCCTTGTGAAATGGGAACTGTCTTCATATCACCTGCCCTGCAGGCATCAGTACTACTTAGTAGCGTCATAGTTATAACATGGATTAGTTCTTTAACAATTGTCCTTGTGCAGTGTGGTCCACTGACCAACCCATTGGAAGGAAAAAAGAAAGGTTTTAAGTGATGAGCAAGTTCATTCCAGTCAGAGACACAGTCCTGGTCATCTTTACAGCCATAAATTAGTTCCCCATTCTGCAAACAAGGAGGGGGAAAAAATAGTATTTAGGTACTTCATGAAACCCAATTATTCATACTTGGTTAATCAAGGCATCAGATTTAATATTTTAAAGCACATAGCACAGAAAAGTGTTATTAGTTTAAAAGTCTACATACAAACCCACACATTCTCAATCTCTTATAAATTTGGCTTCTGAAGTTTTCAGATAACACAACCAAAAGCCCATTTAAATCAAGTGCTACTTTCCCAACTTAACTGTAAGTAATCAGAACAATAAAAGTGAACTGATACTGAGCACATTCTCCTTTCACTTCTTTCTGAATAATGTCAACAGTGAAAAAGCACCACGTCAAGCAACTTTCTTCTAAAAGCCAGACTGGAAAATGGAATGATGTGATCAGGGACATAAAAAGTGTGATAGTTACCTGTACTAACAGAAAAAATAGGAAAGTTCATACAGGTTTAAGAAATTCAAATAGTTGGTTTAATACTGGAAATGAATCGTAAAGAATATCTCCTAGAATTAATGTGAAAATCTGCATAAGCCATCAGTTACTGCTTTGTATTTTTCCTACATTAATACCTTAGAAAAGTTAACTTTTGCTTTCCTGAGGGAGGTATGCTGTGCATTTGGCCTGCATGAATACCATAACAGTAATTTGAAGTATTTGCAGCAACATGCAAAGTTCTCTACCTTCTTCCTTCTGAACCAGCACATAAAGTTTTACAATTCTGGTCATCTTTAAAAGTCACTGCCTATTAATTGCTCCTTGGCAACTCTTTCAGACTCACTAGCTCTAGGAAGTGATCACTTACCAGTCCTAACTTGAAATCTAACTTTTTCCTGTTTTCTTCTGTTGGTGGGGTCCAATAGTGATGGTGCTGATTAGGAAAGTCTGAAGTAGGATCCTGACTGTTCAGATCCTTCAGTCAAATTGTTTAAAAGCCAAGGCAAAAAGAAAGCAAGCAGAGAGATTTGACTGTTTTACCTTAAATATTTTCAAGTTGTTCTGTGGCTCCTGTAATAAGCTCTTCAAAGCAAAGTGCATTCTCTGTTTATTTCTAGAGGGAAAAAAAAAAATAGTTATCACAGCCCTTAGATGTTTATACCCCTTCCTGGGGGGCTCTATAGAATCAGAACTGGCACCTGAAGTGAACACACCTATTAAGCATGTTGCTCACACTGAAGTTACTTCAAAGACAAAGTGACTGTTTGCAATTGGGACTTCAAATCTGAGTACTAAACAGCTCTTAGGTTTATAGTTATGTAGCAAAAGGCACTGGTGCATTAATAAGCAACTCTCAATTCTTGAAATAGGTGTAAAGAGATTTACAGTGATTATTTCTGGTGCTGTATACCTCAGATAAACAGGCATGGATCATCCATAATACTAGAGTGAAAGTCAAGGTAATCTGAGAACGAAATCTGTAGCACAAATATTTTCTGGGGAAAACAACACCACAAGAATCAAGTTACATATTTCCTTACCCTGAGAAGAGATCCAATGGGCAGTATTTACTTGGTCGCTTCCATTTTCCATTTGCTACCTGTTGAAAAGCCACACCACTTGTTAATCTCTCTTTCTGCAGTTACTACTCAGTTATTTTCACGGTCAGGTGTGTGGCACTAACATCCTGTCTTCAGAAGTCCCATGATATTTAAAACCCTTTGAATGTAAAATGCATGACCACTGTGGGTCTTCCTGGCCATATTTAGCTAAAAGTCACTCAAACTGCATTAACAAACAGAAAGTGTGGCAAAAGGTCACATTAAATTACAGCAAGGAATATTTACAGGATTTCCAGCACATAACAGACATCAGTCAAATGGATTCCCTGTGCATGAGGTGCTGTTATGAGCTACAGAATACCATTAATCACCAAACATTTGGTGAGCTGCACTTGAAAATAAATTTGACATCTGAGTTTACCTAATCAACAGCGTTAATAGTCCTCAAAGGCTAATATTGTATTTGTTTGCTTCCAGCTTCCCACAGAACTTGTTCCATCTCTCACTAAACAGATTCACACCCAGCAACTCAGATGTGTATCCACCTACTATCTTTAGTCATATCAGAAATTTAAGCAAGTTTCAACAGGGAAGCAAAACTGGAATAGCAAATAAAGCACAGTACAGCCAAAGGAAAGCAGGATGACTTAAATTACCTTTAGATGCTGATGCATACAGTAACGACACACCTTGTGTTTTATCTCCTGTGAAACATGGCTGGAAAAAGGAATGAAGCCACACTTTGGCTAAAACAAACAAAAGATTAGGTATGTAAGTATATATTACTTTACAGAAATGTAACGGCACACAATATGCAATTTTTTCCAATTAAAGGAAAATTAAAAAAATACACTAGTCAACATCCAACATTTAACAGCTGTATAATATTCCCAGTTATTTTAGAGTCCTCACTTAAAAAATGAGGACACACAAAACAGCTGTGGCCTGCAAAAAAGCCTGGTAAAAATGGGGTATTTCCCAAGTTTTAAGAGATCAGGAATTGGAAGAGGGAGGGGAACATTTCATCCAATGAATCACAGTGGAAGCAGTGAGCTCTGCCTTACTCCACCTGCTGCATTCATTTGCAACTGCTCTGGTCAGTATGTACTTAAACACAAACCAAACCCCCAGAAGGATCATCTCCTGTTCCATACCTTAATCTCTATGCAGAGGATCGGCCGGTGTTCCACAAAACAATAGGTCTGCAGCCTGGTCAGGTTAGGAAGGCACATGGCATAACCACTAAGAGTGTCCATATCTTTATCACAGCGAGACTCTGGGGGAAACAAACAAAAAAAATCCAAACAAGCAAGAAAATTTTGTGTGTGGATCTTTAGTTACTCTGTAGTTATCGCTTTCACCAGGTGGGGTGAGAACCAAAAAGAAGAAAAATAGGACACATGTTAGCAGGCTTCAGCCATTTATACACTTGCATAAAGTTTGTCCTCCCCGTTATGAACAGTCATTCTCAGCTTCCTCAGCACTGCCACATAGCACTTGAGGCACACAGTGTGTCTCAAGAGCTACTTTTAGTGCCTGGATCCCAGCTTGTTCCAAGAAAGGTATCAGTGAGGCCTAAAACAACAGCAAGGGAGTGCATTCAGCTGGCCAACAACAGGTAAAGAAATGACTGTATACAAAGACATGAAACTGCACCAACTACCATTCTTCAGTCTAGTCAAGAGGAATCTGGGAGAACTGCAGGAATACCATCAACTGTTCAGAAGTTCAGGAGAAAGTGTAAATCTAAGCAGAACCTGCAAGTGGCTTTGCTCAACTCCTCAGTCTGTATAGAGTCCCACACCATTGCAGTGTTCATATCAAGATAGTAACAGGTGAAAAGAAACACAGAAGGAACAAAAGTTAGCATCCCTCTCCTCACAACTTCAAATAAGAATTTCCTCTGCTAAAACCACCTCTTTAAAAATAGCATTTTTTAATATCTTCCAAATTAACAATCCTGAGAAGAAACAAAGTAGCAAAATTATTTCAGACTAAGAGGCATTATGTAGACAAAGCCTGTAAATAACCTCCCTCCACATGCATCCTTAGGGACAGAGAAAGGTCTGCAAGATTTTAATTCAAATTTAACAAGAACTACACTCCCAGATTTTCAAATATCTGTTATTAAAGAGACACACAGACTACTTGTGCTCTGTTATGATTTCCATTGCTAACAAAACATTCTGAAAAACATACAATTTTGGAAAAAAAATATAATCTCAGCTGAACAAAAATGAAGCCTCATAAAGCACTAGCCTGCAGCTACACGCTGTACTTCATTAGGATGTACAAGAAGAAACCTTTCACCAACAAAATGCTGGGGTTTGGTTTTCTCATCTTAACTGAAGCAAGAGTACATCCAAGTTCAGCTGAATGACACTCGTCAAACCAGACAGACCCAGAAATCTGAAGTATTAGAGAAGGTCTTGCATGACTTAGGCTTATGTGAAAAGTAACAGTAAAGCAAATTCTTTCCTCAAAGTTTAAAAGAAAAACTCCTGTTAAAAACCAGTGAGACTGCAGTTGTAAGGCACTTGGACAGCTCCTGACAACCATGTTTCTTCCTCTAAAGAAATCCCCAGGAGCTGCAGACATAAAAATTTTAACTGTAAGAAACAAAACCAAATTCTATCATTCACTTCTATCAGTACTACTGATTTTGTAACTTTTATTAGACACTACTTACTTTCCTTGCTGATTTCTGGCACTGTGGAACTGTTTCTCAAAAAGATAAGGACAAGTCAGCAGTGTGTGTCCTGTGCTCACTATATGTAAATTAATCCAAATTTTCCCTGGATCAAAGGCATCAAAGTACTGTCTACAGTACTTTAATACCGTATTTTTCTTCAAGGAACTTTGCTTAAGCAGAAGTTTCTGGCTGTTCTGAAGAACACTGAGAGCCTACCATGAGCAACTTCTCATTGCCCTTTTTAGAGCTTACACCTCAGTGTACTTTTAACTATACATGAAGAATGATCACGCAGGTGTTGCTGACTAAGCATGACAACACCAAGTTCTGTAGTGCTTCACTTCACACCAAACACAGAGATTGCTAAACTGTGAGTCCTGCAGCATGATCTATAAGGTTGCACAAGGTCAGTGCACCCTTCCCTTCACATACTTGTCCCCTTCAATCCCCCATCCAGGGAACTTGTGCCTCACCTCTAGATAGAGACCCCAAAGTACCACGTAAAAGCTGGGAGAAATCAAGGCCTGCCCCATGTCCCGGGGTGCCCACTGAACTTCAAAGGCAGCACAGCCTGTAACACCATAAGTCCCTGGAGTGAGACATGCCCAGGGATCAGGACAGAGACATGGAAAGATGGAACATTAAGCTGCACAGTGCTCAAGTGCTATAACTCAAAGAACGCAAGATGCTTTACCCCAAGTGAAATACAAACATTGAAAATAAAACAATTTAGTGTGGAGTTTCTGAAATTATCTTTTTCCCATAGCTCTGCTGCACATTCAGGAGAAGCAGCTGATGGAATTCAAACAATTATTTCTGGACACATTTTCCACCTCCCTCACAGACCTTGATAAAGACTCCACAGCAAGGTGAAAACTTGTCGAAGAATTAACAAGCACAGGTTTATAAAGGATCCCTTTTTACAATTTGATGAAACTAACATGAGATGCAATTCTAGAACACACCTGCGTTTTCCACAACAAATTCTGAATTTGTCATTGTCTAAATATTAGAAAAAGTTCTCATATTCCAAGGTATGATGCTTTACAGATGAGGAAAGGTCTGGTTTTAATGCTATCTATGGCACTTACCCGGCCTCTCTGGCTGAATTTTTAAACAGAGCTGTCTTATGAAGTCTAAGGGCAGTTGAATAATTTCCTATTAAAAACAAAAAAAGAAAACATTTCAACACAAAAAATTAATATCCCATTTGGGGGTCTTAAAATGGCATACCAAAGTTCAGTGGATGTTATCAACCAAATATTAAGGCAAAGAGTCAGCAGCTTCGCCCTCTGATTAACCATCTGTATGAAGACCTGCACCTGCAATCAATCACAGTACTTACTTCACTGTGAAAGCTAGACCTAATTTAAATAAATGCACAAGAGCATTTTCAGTGACAGTTTCACGTGCATGAAGAAACCTTCTGCATTTTGTCCTCCCAAATGAAAAAGTCCCATTTCATCCCATCTCAGATCTCACCCCAACCCTTCCAAGGCAGAAGTGTGTAACTCAGCTTCTGGAAGATGCTGTAACTTCTCCACTCAGATATCTGATGTTCAGGTTAACTAGACCTAGCCACCCCAAAGAACAGAGTGAGTGACAAGAAAAAGGTTACCTCTGACTGCACAGAAACTTACACAGTTTATATGAACCAGATTTCTCCCCTTTTTTTGCAGTGCCTTTAACCTCATGCAGGCCAAAGAAATGACTACTATTTCAGGCTACTTTTCATTAAAAGTAGCTATTTCAGGCTACGTTTCAGTAGTAGCCTGAAACAGCTCAGACTACACAGTACAATCACTTCATTAGCACAGAGCAGGATCTCTGTTTAGATCCAAATGCTTCTTGTGTGTGTTTATCTTGCTTAGGAATATCTGCAAGCCCTGTTAATTCCTTTTACTGGCATTCAGTGCTCCCCAAAATGCAGTGTTTACAATGCATAAGCCATTTATTTTAAAAATAAAACACTTACCCCATGGTGAACATAGTTCTCCCCAAAGAACTGCTTCATGACATGTTTTCCAAAGTCTAAGATATTTTGCAGATGGTGTAGTATTTCCTCTGAAGTCTGGAAGACAGAAACAGGGTAATTTAACTATGAAATAATGATAAAAACCACTCAGGAATACAAACACATACCAGTCAATGATTTAGCAAAGTAGTTTAATTGCCCTACTGAGTTTGGTAGGTTAATGCACGTTGAAATTAAACGGACATGTGAAATGTGCTACATTTGATTCCCTACTGCTGCCTGAGGGGCTGAGATACAAACAGGAGAATAGTCAGAAGAGATCAATCTTAGATTTCAGGGGGAAAAGGACAGAGAAAATGAAGAAGGTGGGAGAGGGGAAGATTACTCAAGATCTACTCTGTGTTTAACCATTATTCTTAAAACAGCTCAAGGAACTGTTAATAGTCAGGAGATGCAGAGCATGCCTTCCTACCAACAGGTTAAGTGCAGGTGAGGCTTTGAATATTAGAAAGCATGGCACTTGGAGATTTGGAAGAGAACAGCCACATCATAAACCTCTGCGGAAACAGGTACAAAATGTGCCATCTGTCCCATATCCTGCCCCAGACAATGAAAAATCTTACTATGTCACATTCTGTTAATTTTATGTTATGTGCCTATGAGGAAACACCATGGTTCTTCTACAAGTCCAAAATGCCAAGCTAGGTAGAAACAAAGCTAAATGAGTACTAACAGGACTGCAACAGTAGCGCAGTCTGACTGTGAAAGACTTCTGCTTGTGAAGAAGTAGCAGAGACGCTTTACAACAGTGTTATCCCACTCCCAGCATACTCTGATTCTCTGCACAGTATTTTATTGTAATGATAAGCAGTCTCCAAGCTCCTGAATGCCTTAATAAAATCTACGGCCTACCACTGTACACTATAAAGCACTGAACCATATAGATTGACTCTTGGGATTAAGTAACAGTAGAGGAAGAGAAAGTGTGAAAAAAAAAGAAGAGTTAAAAAAATCAGAAAGGAAAAAGAACACAAGCACTAGAATACAGAAAAAGATAAACAGCAGAGTAAGAGAAAATAAAACACTAGGAAGACAACAGTCAGGTAAGGACAAAGTCTAGAGAAAGGAAGACTGACCACATCCAACATAAAACTGTCCATAGGTAGAAGTAGACTGTCACTACCTAGGCACTCTTACAAACTTGATAATTCCATCACATTAGGAAGGTTTCTTTTCTACCAAAAGCATTTGTTACCTAACAAGCTAACACAAACTGTGTAGGATTACAGAAGGTTTTGTTACTGTAACAAAGGTCTGCTAAGACTACATCCCCAGTCTATTCTGCCTCTAGCAGGATTCAATTTCCAGACTGAAGCAGCAATTCACAATGCCGCAATATGTAATAATGCTTTACAGGAAGAAAAAAGTTACTACAGTAATATACAGCACTATACAGCTGCTTCAGTAACGTACTGTGCTACACTGTTACTTCAGTATGCAAAGCATTAACCAGAAACTAAATCCTTTGCAGCAAGTAGGAAAACCACAATTTTTCCAAAGCACTTCACAGCATTTCCATCATTCTCTAAAGGCCAGGACAGTGCTTATTGTGTAAAATGTCTGGCATATTGTATGTTGATTTGTTTCTCTGAACAGCTTTCCCTGCATCCTTTCAAGAGAGCCAAAACAAGCCTGGAGTCTCTTCACAACAGGCAATCTTCCACTGTTTGAGTCTTAGAACAAAACGCACACTATGATGCCTGAGTAACTTCCTCAGCTGCAGTCATCTGGTCTTAAGAAGTGTATTTGAGGAAAAATAATTAATAGGCAACAAGATGCACAAGCAGGCCACCCACATGGGTATGCAAAAGGATATAGCCTTCTATTATTTTCTTTTTACATGCACATGTATGTTGGGAAATAAGCATTTCAGAAAATCAGGACATTCACTGCTGCTGCTACTACCACAAGGAATGATTCACCAGTTAAAAAGATCAGTACAACTTTAAAATTGCAAACCAAGCTTATGACACCTGCTCACCTATTTTATAAACTCTGAACACAACAAAACCCACCTAACAGGCTACTGAAGCATCACCTTTCAACACTGCAAAACACTCAGATGAAAAGCTTTTGAAGGACCCATCATTACTGCCAGCTCATTTAGCAAAACATCAGAACTCAAAGAGGTTCCCTAAAATCAGGCAAAACCCCAAAAAAATTCATGCAGAACACTCATATACTAAAATTAGCAATATGCAATTAAAAGTTTCATGAGTCCAGACACTTGACTTCCTACTCAAAAAATGCAAGCCCCAGAGTTACATTATTATTTCTCATAAAAAAAACCCTAAAATGTAATAGTAAGATTACGATTTGCTGTATTGCCACCTTCTTTAACTACTAGCTTATCTAGTTCCAGATCCCAAACAATATAAACCCAAAGCAATATCCAGACTTGTTAAACCTTTTCCAAAGGAGTGCAGCAGAAGGCACTGAGACCTGTTTGTCCACATCTGAATTTCAGTATATGTCTTACTAGAAAATTCTGCACAAGTGCTTCTTTCAAAGTTGTTTACATTGGATGAGCTTCAATGTCATGCACAGATTTAACACAATATATATTTATCCTAACTCACCTTGCACTAGCCAGGAATACAGATTACACCTAAAAAACATTTTCCCCTCTCCAGCATTCAAGAACCCAGCATTCACACACTAACAGAATGTCATGCCCAGGAGATTTTGTTCTTGTGCTTCAGCATCCCAATCCAAAAAGCTATATGCATGCCACAGAAGCATTATCAACATTGTGGTGGGTAATTGTGAAGTGTCACTTCCTGCCTGCCTTTGTGACCTCATCATACTTTGTCAGGTTTTTTAAAAACAATTATTATGCAACAAAAAAAAGAAAGCAAGCTGGTACCCAGCAGTTCCTTTTCTTAAACAAATAGCCATCAATTGACTTTTTACTTAAAACTTGTGGTCTAATTCTCCATTGCTATATTAAAATTTGAGATAGGAACTGTTTTCCTTTCTTCCAATCCACTGGTTTCTTCCCTGTTCTTGTAAAAACTCTAAATGTTATTATCTTGGACTGCTACAGAAGCACAGGATACATTTTTGAAATCCTGCCACTACAAACAGATCAAAAACTTAGTTGAATCACATTTCAGTTTTACCAGACTTTATTTCAAGTAAAATAGAGGCAGAAAGGCCACTAAACAACTCCTACGCACACTACTGTGTTCATGGGGTTTACTTTCTGCTGATCTACTTCAGGAACTTCTCTTTTAAGCCTTGCTAAACTGAACGCATTTTGCATTCATCTTCCTGATTTAAAGCAAAATGCCCTTCAAGTACATTTACTTCATGTTCATCCTTGTTCCTTTTTTCCTAAAATTAAGCACTCCCACCTAGCTCCCAGTATAGCCAGAATCCTTTTCACATTTCTTTCTCATCAGAAATCCGTGCCACTGAACAAGACAAAGTGGTTCAGAAGCTGCTGTAGCTCAAACCACTCCCTGTAATCTCCCAGATAACACACCCTAAAGACTACTCATGAGGTTGAGGAAATGGCTAAACTTGAACCTCCTGCCTTTTGTGCTCTCTTTTCTTTTTTCTTCTCCTTGGAGCACTTTTATTCTTACCCTCCACCTTTGATCCATGATCATTTTATATCCCTGTTAAAGCAAATCTAAGGTAAATCGTTTCAGTTCCTTCTCAAGCAGAAAAACCTTCTGCCACAGCCCAAGAAACCAGCAGACTGTGTCCTGCCATGTCCTTTTTGCAACAGACAGGACGCTAAAGCCGCTCACTGGCAAAGGCTATTCTGTGAATATTTTGTATATTTGTCCAAATTTTTAGTAGCTTTTTAGCTACTGAGTAGGCAGTCCATAGCACACCTTTATCATGACACCAGTCCCATGCTGTTCCTCTTCAATCCCACCTAGCAAGAGTCAATGAGCCTACCATTTCTTCCTCAGCATTGCCGTACTCCCATATATAACATTAATACTCCCTCTGTTGCCAAAGCCACCCTTACAGGGACCGTGCCTTCTATGCACTGCAGTCTTAGAATCTGTTCCACACAAAGGTCTCCACATCAGTCACATAATCTTAGTTACATAAGACAACCTCAAATTTTGTCCTTTTGCCAAAACTCCTGAACACAGCCACGTTGCAAAATAACCCCATGTTGAATCTTACCTTGTTCTGGTTTGGGGGAGACTTCAAAAACCGCAACACCACACAGCGCTAAAGAAAGGAAAGAATATGATTTCATTAGCATATAAGTACATGATAATTTCTATAACGGTGCAATTGTCTGATTGCCCAACCTACCTTAGCTGAAAATTTGAAGGGGGGGAGGGGGAATAGGCATTCTAAATGGTTATTTCACTCAACTTGAAATCAAATACATCAATGCCTATTGTCAGATTTTGCATCACTTTAACAAGGCTGCCACTGTTTCCAGTCACTATGTGTAACAGTAAATACTCCCTTAGCTTATAGCAGTGCTCTGAAAATCTGGTAAACACAGGTTCAAAGCAAACAGAAAAACACCCTATCATTTTCACACTAAAGGTCTTTGAGGGAGAGCAAGACCAACTTAGATGTCATCTTCTTACAATATCAGCACAGCATTACAAAACATTAAGGAGATACCAGTTACCAGCAGTAGCTACACGGCTCTACTTAACACTAAAACCTGCTACTTATACACTTCCAAAAAGTAAACATGCAACAGGACAAATGAAGCAGGTTTCCAAATATTTTACTTTTCTATCAGATTTTGTAACAATTCAACAACCTTTGTATTTCAAAGCACACAAATTCTAAACACATCATCAGCCTTTAAGATAAAAATATTTTGCAGATGTCCAAAGTAAATTAGGCCTTCAGCCTTAAGGTTATTCAAGGAGCATCTTCCATCACAGAAGTCACCTGAAGTACCTTTCTCTCAATAAAATTTTGCTGAGATTAACCATTACGCTCCAGGGCAGCTTTGGATGCAGTGATCACAAGATGGTCGAATTTGAGGTCCTCAGGACAGTGAGAAGAGCGTGCAGCAAGCTCACTGCCCTGGACTTCAAGAGAGCAGACTTTGGCCTCTTCAGGAACCTGCTTGGTAAGGTTCCATGGTATATAGCCCTAGAGGGCAGGGGGGCCCAAGACCCTTGGTTGATATTCAAGGATCACCTGCTGCAAGCTCAGGAGTGTTGCATCTCTACTAGAAGGAAGTGCAGCAGGAGGGCCAGAGACTTAAAAAAAAAGATGGAAGTAGCACGTGCTGCCAGGAGAAGGGTGAGTTAGCCTGAGCCATAGGCCCTGATCGGGAAGAAACCCTCCCAGGGCTAAGCAGCCCCCTCCAGAAGGCTTTCCCTCTGCAATGCATTCCCAGTTCCCCACTGGAGGGGAGGTCCTGGGCTCCCACTCCCCTTTGCTTACAGAGTTCTATTCTTCCTCCACAGTGTACAATGAGGCAATCCCTGGTTGGAACTTATTCCACATCCCTTACTATCACCCACAGGACAGTGTTTGGCTCCCACACACCCACATCAGGGCAGCCTCCCAATTCCCCATGCCCTTCCTTTTCTTCCTTCCTTCCCTCTCCTTGCTAGGGAGAGTTATCCCTGGCAGCCAAGATGGCAACCCCACATCCCAGCGGGAAGCAAGGAGCCCTGCAGGGCAGCCCAGGCCGGACCTCTGGGCTCACGAGTAGGAGAGCAGGAGTGGTGGCCTCCCTGGCTGAGTCTCCCGCCGGCAGCATCTCAGCTCACACCAACCTCCCTCTTTGTTCATCGGAGCTCCCTCTGCCAGGAATAAAGCCCCAGGGGAGCAGGAGGAGGGGAAGGGTGTGAATTTGGTCCATCTCAATAGGACAACCTGCAGGCAGGTCAGCGTGTGCAACGCAGGTGGGAGACCTCATGCTCGAAGCTGAATGGGGAGCACTGTCTGAGCATCAATGCAGGGAAGAGAGAGGGAGGGAGGGAGAGAAGGGAGAAAAAAAAACCTCTGGTGAGTGCAGCGTTTGCAAAATGAGCTGGCGGTAAATAGCTGGAGGATAGACAGCGTCTCTGTACGTGAGGCACGGCACGGAGAGCTGCACCTGAGCGAGGCTGGGCCACTGCTCGCTCCAGCATCACATGTCACTCACTGGTGCATCCTCCCCAGCCTGCCCTCTCCCTTCACCAGCTCCCCCGCCTCCGCCATGAAAATGCAGTGGGAAAAATGGGTTCCCACACACACACACACACACCCAGAGCAGCCACAAAGAGAGCTGGGAGAGGCACAACTGAACTTGATTTGAGGTCCAGCTTGTGCCTGCCCTGCTTCCAAGGCGCACTGAGCAGCACAAACCTCCTGATCCCCTCGTCCTTCTGGGGACCCCCACCCCGGTGAGCCCTGCCGGGAGCTTTCTTCCCCAAGCAATGGCAGCTGTGTCTGCCAACACTCCCTGCTTGCAAGCGTCACTCTCATTGCCCAAGTCTCTTTGTTCCCCTTGCAGGGCTGCTTTTCCTCTGCGTTCTGCAGCGGGAGGCTGAGCCCCAGCACAGCTCATCTCATCTCATCTCACGTGGGGTGCTCCAGCCAGGAGACCACCTCCTCTCCTGCCCCTCTGTGAAAGACCAGGCAAAATTCACACAGCACCTGGAAAATCTGTTCCTGCGTGCCGTAAGAAAAGGAGCAGAAGCCACCTTTCCCCTATAGGAAGGAGCACTCGGGGTACCGGTTACAGCAAACGCGGGCACTGATTTCCCATTTTCCAAGGCTTCTTGCCCAGGCCCACTGGGCTGGCGGGTCCCACGGGTGCAAGCAGGCGGTGCTCGGTAGGAACGCCGGCACCCGCCTGACACCGTGTGGCGGCCGCCCGCCTTGCAGGGACGCTGGCAGGGAGCGGGCCGGAGAGCCCCAGAACGGGGACCGAGCCCCGGGAACGATGCGTGGCGCTGGGCATGCAGGGTATAGCCAGGAGTGGCTCTCGGCAGAGCCGAAGGTTTCCCACTCTTAGCTAGCCGGAGCGGGGAGAAGTTGCCAAGCAAGAGGATGCCTGACTCCTGGCACCCGCCATCCAGGGATAAAATGCTGCATACTTTAATAAGGAAACACATGCGCGTCCCTGCAGTTTCCATAAGTGCCCGTGGATTCAGCACAGCATGTCCAGGAGGGAAAGAATTTCAATTTACTGCTAGCTGATGCCACAGCCTCATGTGAGCACACAAGACCTCTCAATCTATGGGCAGCACATGACAGCAGGGGGCTGCTATTAGAATGCCTCAGCAGATGATAGGCCCCTGCGAACAGCCATATGGGTTTCAAGCCCATCAGAGAGTCCTTCCCACTGCACAGCAGAGCCTCTCCACACCCAGCCCTTACAGGCCTTTGCTCACCCCCTGCTAGAAGGCTGAATTTCCACTTTCCAAAGCACAAAGGTTGGGGTGTATGCAGGGACTGCACAAGAATAAAACCCGGTCATCTGCATCCCACCAACCCCACCGAGTGCCCATTTGCTGTGCTCACCTATGAGGGTCAGAGCAGTCCTGGATGGCACATGTCCCACACAGGTCAGGGTTGGGGGGCACACTTCTGCAACAGTCGAAACACCCCAGCTGTTCCCATTGCTCAGAGCTGACCTTGTAGCGGGTCTGAGGAACCACCAGCAAGTACAACACTGTAGGACCCCAGCCCAGAGAAGCTCCAGCTGCAACTGGGGCTGGGGATTGCACTCATGCTTCCCAGGGAAGCTGGAGAAATGTCTCCACCTGGTGCCCCAGGGGAATTACTCACCCTCAGCATCCCCTCCTGCAGAGACAGCTGAAGTCTGCTCTCATCTTTGGAAAATCTGCTAAGACAACGGAGGCAAGGGGAGGTGTTTGCTGAGTGGGCTTTCAGACCAAGCTACCCTGAAGCAGGCAGCCCCTGCCCCAAGTGCTTGCCCACATACCCCAGAGAAGCCCTTGAGCCCTCATGGAAAAGCCCATTTAAAAGGGGAGCCTTTGGATACCCTCATTTACCTGCTTCTCCTTTCCATTTTATAAACCCCAGTGGATGTCCCACCCTAACTCATCTGGGGTCCTTGGAGAGAGACATCCAAATCCCACCAAGTGCTGAGCATGGCCTCGAGCTTAGTTCTCATGCAGGTATAACCCCACAAGAGCACCTCTGCTATTGAAGACACGCTGAGAGACTTGGGCTTGTTCAGCTGGGAGAAGAGAAGGCTGCGGAGGGACCTTATAACAGTCTTCAAATACCTAAAGAGGACTTACAAGAAATCTGGGGAGGGACTTTTTACAAGGGCATGAAGTGACAGGACAAGGGGGAATGGTTTTAAACTGGAAAAGGGGAGATTTAGATCAGACATTGAGAAGAAATTCTTCACTATGAGGGTGGTGAGGCACTTGCACAGGCTGTCCAGAGAAAGTGTGAATGCTCCATCCCTGGCAGTGTTCAAGGCCAGGCCGGACAGGGCTTGGAGCAACCTGGTCCAGTGGAAGGTGTTCCTGTCCATGGCAGGGGGTTGGAACTGGATGATCTTTAAGGTCCCTTCTAACCCAAAACCATTCGATGATTCTATGATACATTCATAGCCTCTCCTGGGCATCCCCAGCTCTGCACACCTCTGAAGGGAAAGAGACCATTTCCTAGGCCTTCTTAGAGCAGAGCTCACCCTTGCTGTACAGCCCACTGTCAGGAGGGCCCTGTGGCTATGAGCTGCTTTCACTGCTTTGACTTCAGTTTCTCTAAACTGGCTGCAGTCAGAGAGGTTCCAATGTGACACTGTGCCCCAGCACCTCCCTCTGGCCGGAGCCCAGCAGGGAGAACTGGAGACATTCAGCCAGCACTTCACAGGAGAGCCATTTTAATTAAAAGCGATGCTCTGGTCAGCGGGGCACAGGCTTCTTTGGGGATGTAGGCAGGAGGAGTAGGCTAGGTGAGTGACGCCAGGGAATACATGTCTGCTCGGGGTTAGCTCTGCGCTCAACAGCTTTGCAAGGAAAGTGGGAGGCAGCAGGATGAGCTGGTGCTCACTTCTCACGGGCTTCACCATGGGGCTGGTGCTCCTGGTAGTGCTTACAGTGCCCTGAAAATCCAGTGCAAATTGGAGCACGCCCCCAAAGCCAGAGCATTTGTTCCTTCCTAACGCCAATCCATCTCCTAGCAGAGGAGGAGGATGTCTGTGAGCTGATTATGGATGTTTGGGGGTACAGGGACCTCATGTTAGCTCTCCATCTCAGACAGAAATGAAAGCTAAAAAGCTCAGGAGAGCCCTGTACCAGGTGGCTTATTGCAGAGTGCTGGGGAGCCACTGTGGCCACAGCTGCCATTGGGAGGTGGAAACAGCCACTAGGTCTGATGTTCCTCTTGTCGAGCTGCAAACCCTACCATGCTGTCAGCTCTGGTGGCAGAGGGGATCTGTCACTGCCAGGGATGTACTTTGAGAAACAGAAACAACTTGCAAGTGGGAGTAGGGTTTGAGAAGGAAGGAATTAGGTAAGGAGATGTGTCCTCACACTGAAGCGCAGGATCCACAGCAACTAGGAGGCTTGACAGAGCGCCAAGTACTGGTGTCCATCCAAAGGTGTCTCTCTAAGGCTGGCCTCCCAGCTAGATCCCGTTCCAACCTGAGTAGCTGCAATCCTGCCACTTTCACCCAAGGTTTCCGTGATGCTCTGGAAAAAAGCTCCCAGACACCACACCATGTGGTTCCAAGTCACCAGGAGTGTGTCTCCTTCCACACACCCGCCAGGTCTGTTTTCTGCTCCAGGGACAGATGTGGAAAGAAACAGCCGGGTGCTACCCACCACCATACCCCTGGAGGAGTCGAGAGGTGAAGCAACCTCCAGCCCGGCACAAGGGCAGGTGCCGTGACAGTGAACAGAGCCATGCTCCTGTCTCAGCAAGGATGTGTCCCGCCACCTCCCCACCGCAGCCAGCAGCAGCCCGGCCATGTGAAGCCACAGCCGTGCTTGAGGCCAAGCCAGGAGCATTTCCAGCCCGCACCACCAGTCGCTCTGAGGAGCCGCGTTTGCCGGTCAGCACCAGGGAGATGCAGGGAGCCCGGCAGGAGGATGGGCGGCACGGCACGGAGCTGGGGAAGCTGTGCCAATGTCCCCGGCAATGCCTGGAGAGACAGCGAGGAAAGGGTGGAGAGCGACTACGTGATGCTCTGCAGGGAGAGCTGATCTTATTAATAAAAGCTGCTTCTTCCCAAGGCCTTGATAATCGCTCCTGCTGCAGATTATTTACAGCTGTGGAATTTAATACTCCAATGAACAAAGCTCCCCGAAGCAGAGAGGCAGTGAGCAGACTGTTAACCCTTCTGCATGGTACAGGGGCTTTTGGCTCGGGTTTGACGTCTCAGTGCTGTGGGCATGCTGAGTGGAGATAGCAGCGGTGAAGGGAGCCCAGGGAGCAAGGGAAGGATGGATCCTGCCCTGCAGAGTCCAGCAGGTGTTTAGATACCCTCTCCTGCAGGCAGGAGGTCAGCCTGGCTTCCCTCTTGCTCCTGCCTCAGTGCCTGAGCTGCCAAGCCTTCAGGAGAGAACTGCCTCTGCAGCTCTGTGTTTGATGCCCTGGAGGCCCCTGTGTCCTCAGCTCACCCTGCTGCAGGTGTGGCCTCCGGGGACCTGTCCCTCCTCAGCAAAACAGTGCCAAGGCTTATCAAGGGCAACACCAGACTTGTGAAGCCAGCTAAACCAACTATTTACTGCTGTTAGCATCATGAAATGCAGATTGGAGGCTTTCTACAGTTTTCTAGGGCCTGATGGAGTGCTGCCTAGAGCTGAGCATGAACCTCGGGAAACGAGGCCAAAGATAACATCGACCATCCTATCACCTCCTCTCCTCACTTCATCCACCCCTCTGAGCAA
>JAVHNF010012235.1:15635-34614 GCA_034783455.1 Micropsitta finschii
TAATGAACATGTGCCAAGAACCGTTCAGATCCAGACATAACAGGAATGAAACATATCCAGCCATATGGGAGACCTGCATTTCACGCTTACTGCCAGCCTGTCATTCCAAGGGTTGGCATAGAGCACTGGATGAAGTAATGGCTTGAGATTATTCAGCAAAACGTTTTAATGTTTGCTTTATGGTGTCCTCTGTGTTGCTGTTCTGTTGCAAGCCTGTAATCTAGCTGAACTTGTACAAACCACTCAGCTGTAGAGGGAGGTGATGCAGAAAGCACGGCCATCTGGGCCTGCCTGAATAGGGAAAGCACACCCTTACTGCGGGAGTTGCTGGCTGTTATTAAAACCAGCATTGCTTTTACAGGAGTGCCAAATCTTACTAATTAATTTTCAGATTTATGCTTCAGAGTGACTCTGGCAGTGATTATATTATTCAAAAAGCAGTCGCAGACTGTTCTTGAATCTTAAAGCACAAGTCTCTTTGCATTCTGCAGAGCTAGAGCTGTAATACTTTGTGAACTCCTCACATTTGGTTTCCAGATACACATCTTTCCTTTAGAGTAAGCCCTGCCAAAACCAAGTAACTTATCCTTACAGTAATATTTCTGTGACCTGTCTTTTCATCAAAGCAGCCTTCTTTGGTAAGCATACTGCACACAAAAGCCGTAACATGCTACATTAATCTCCTCATTACTTTTAACCCTACACCGTGGCATAATCTTTTGGCCCAAAGCCTTGCAACCAAAAAGCATCTGAACAGCAGACTCCCAGCTCTGACTTCGACTCTGCTAGCACTGCACTGAAAGAAGTCACTATCAAGTGGTAATTGCAAGAAGGCAGAACAAAAACCAAACTTACGTTAGCAGTGTTCCCACTAACTTCAGTTGGTCTGGGACTTCTCACACCGGGTGAAGTGTTGGGGTATCCACTGCTGAAGGAGCAGCTGGCAATTTTTTCACTATTTTATGAGCCTTACATTCCTCATCTCTGTTAACATGGGCCCAAACAACCTCCCTCCTTATTTGGAGGAAATAAGGGGCTTTAGACTGTACAGGCCCGCAGCTGGTTTTAATACCCTGTCCAGTAAATGACAGGAGCCTGTTCTCAATCAATGAGACACGTTATTTATTAACTGACTTATTCATAATTGTCCCCAGATAGGGCCCGACCACTTTCGGGCAGACCTGAGCGCCGAGGGCACTCGAGGGTGGCTCGGTTCCACAAGCCCCACTCCTGCCCCTCATGGCCCGGGAGCGGGAAAGGGGACGAGACCAGCCCCACTGCCTCGACGCGACTGAGGGGAGAAGGCGGAGTCTCCCCTCATCCCGCCTCAGTCCCTCACCGCTGCGGCCCTCCCCTAGAGCCACGGCTGGGGACGCGGGCGGGCTTTTCCCCGGCTGGGGCGGCCTCTGCCCGCCCTTTTCGCCCGCTGACAGCTGCTGTCGCTCGGCGCCCGCCGGTGCCGGAGAGAGCGCGGGCGCCCGTGCCCGAGGGCCGCCACACTCGCCCCTTCTTCCCTCGCCGCTGCCGCGCGTGTGCCGTGCCGAGCCGAGCCGGCGGCTGCGGCGGCAGGCGGGGGAGCGCTCCTCACCGCTCCGCCTCCGATCGCCGTCCGCTGCGGGGATGTGTGATTGCCATGGCGAGGCGGCTCTTCGCGGGGGCCTGGCTCAGGAAACCCCACTACGCGCAGGTAGGCCGGCGGCGGGCCGTGGCAGCACCCTTCCCTCCCCGCCCGTACCCCCCTGCGAAGTTACCTCAGGAGCGGGCGCCCCCCCCCGCAGGGCTCGCCTCTTTCCCCGGCCCGCCGCGGGTGCGGTCGGCGTTCGCTCGGCTGCGCAGCGCGGCAGCGGGGCTGAGACGCAAGCCGCGGCTGGCGGGCCCCTCGGCGCCGGGTCTCGGGGCACGGGAGCAGGTGGCGGGCGGCCTCGGCGCCTGTTGCCGCTGGTGGGATCGGGCCTCGCTTGCCGCCTCCGGCCCGCGCTGCTGGACCTGTTACGCGGCCGCCGGCTCCTCGGCCCCCTCGGGGTTTCCAGTTGAGCAGCTACACGTTGCCAGGGCCCGGAGGAACTCCGGTGGTTCTTTCCACGTGTCCCTCCTTTACACCTGCGGCCGGTGCTGTGGACATTTCATCCCAACCGGGGGTAGACTAGAGTTTGCATGAACAGGATCATTTATTTCACGTGTCCTGAAAGAATCGGTGTCCGGCACTTTCCCTTTGCTGTCGAGTAGTTATTTGCTCCATGCATTTGTGCATACGTTCATAGACACTTCTGTATTTATATATACCGGTACATATTTGTATTACTTAAGCTGCCTTGGTAAGGATGCTTCGGTTGAAAGCATTGTGGCTGTTCCGTAGCAGGAAGCTCTACGGTGAATTGTGAGTTAGGACGTTGTGGTACAGTAGAAGGTTATTCTTTGGGATTCCTTTTCATCTGTTGCATTATATTAACTAAAACGAGCATTTGCTGAGTTGGAGAGGATAAATAAAATGCTTACATATACATGCTGCTTATGTGTTTGTCATCTGTTGATATCTTATGGACTGCTTTCTGATCATTGGATTAAAAGATGTGAACTTGATCCTGATGTATTTTAAAGTCTTGAATGTTTTAATTCCTCCTCATAGGGAGCTTTTATGATCCTGTTCTCTGGAAGTTCCTGAAATAGGATATAACATTTAAGAAGTGTACAGATACGGGTATAATCTTACCCTCTTTAGTATTAGTTTTATAATATGTATCTGGGTCAGTACCACTTTAATTGATAGACCAGAAAATATTCCTCTCCATCTCTTACCAAGCTAGACACTTGTACAGCATTTGGATTGCCACAGGAGAAAGCCTCTGATACAAATGAAGATAACTGATAATCTACATGCCACCTTTCAAAACAGGGTTCTCCAGAATGTTTTTGCCCTGCTAAGTCACTGATCATTATATAGTGATATCTGATAACATTCTTCTCCATTCTTCTTGTCAGCATTTATTTTAAGGCCTTTCATGCAAAACGTCATTTCAAAATCTGCTGAGAAACAGGAACACATCAAAATCATTTCTTACAAAAACCAAAGTGGTAAGGTATTTGCTTCTATTGCAGACTGAAAACATACTTCTGACTGTGCTTTTCTATACTTTTTTTTCATAGCTCCATGTAAATATTATACAGATTTGGTTTAGGAAATCTAATAGTGGCTTTGTCAGCATCAACACATTTGTCTGTGTTAGACAGTGAATGTATGTTGATATTTGATACCTCCATAGAATGGCAGCAAGCTATCGATATATTGGCTTTTCCTGTCACTGCATGTTACTGGTACATGACAAACATAGCCATGGTTTAGCTATACTAATTGTTGAGAGCTTTATTGAGATTTGTCTCCAAAGAAGCCAGTGTTCTCTAAGTAAATGCTAGATGTTAACTCACTTAGATGTAGCTGCAAGCAAGATAAAGATAAGTGTAGCATTGCTATGCACTATTTCAAGTAGCACACTAGGGGAGATGGTCGTACAATGGAAGGTATTGCTGAGTGACTTCCAGATGTTGTTGGCTGGTGTTCCAGACTGTTTGAAAATGGTGTTGTGATGTGAGCCGATGGAACATCAGATTCTGCAAGACAGAGCTTAATACCTGCCCTAGCTTTCTTGTTGTAAGAGGAACAGGATGCCATGAGGTGGTTTGCAACTGATGCTCTGTGGCAAATGTATTTTATTTTTGTTATTATTGATTTTAATTTACATGTTCATAGCCAGAAGGATGTGCTGCCAAGTCTCAGCTCGTGTAAAAGGAGCAGGGCGAACTCTTGGATATATCACTTAAACCCAAAACCTAGTGGTTAGGGACCCACACAGACTATGTTTCACCACAGAACAGTAATTCTGAGGTGCAAAGTTTTCCCATTGCTTAGGCTGGAGATCTGTAATAATAGAAAAGAAAATAAAACAAAAAGTCAAGCCTGACAAAGTTAAACGCTACTAAATACCACCAAAGTATAATTAGATTGTTGTTTTTATTAGGATCTGACAGTTGGGTGGTTAACACTGTTCACATTTTACGTTTTACCAGGAGAGATTAGTGTCCCAGATTTGGAGACATTGTCCTGAAGTTCCTTCTGATTAGTTAGCAATTGCATCACGAGGCTGAAGGTAAGCCAGCAGGATTGTGCATTACAATAACTGTGTAAAGAACATTCATGAGCCTGAAAGGTTTCTGGCTTCTAGAGATTCTGGACCAAGTTTACAGACTCTTCAGACATGTCCCATGCACTTCAATATTGAACAAGAGACCATCTTTGGTGATCTAAAGAATAAACAAGTTTGAAAGCCCTATATAACAGAATTTTCTATATAATCTCTTTCCTGTAAGATTCTGATATTTGGTGGTGGTGGTGGTGTTTAACTTTTTAAGGAGAAATGTTCTGGTTTCTATCTTGGCCATTATTTCAAAAGAGATTTCCAACTCTGTTTACTGTGTTTAGTTACTCAGGATACAAATAAATTGCATGCATAATCTAAGCATGCACTCTCTGCTCTTAAAGGTGTGAATGTATCCAGTACATGGCATCCACGGCAGCATGGGCTGATGATCTCGGACATCATGTCAGCCTACCTGAAACGCATCTTATGATCCGTGAACCAACCTGAATAGAGAACAAAGCAGGATTCCCTACATGATCAGCCTACAATTTTTGTTTGTTTGCTCTTTCTCATTGCTCGTATGTAAAACATGGAGTGAGCAACTCTCATTTGGAGAGGATTAATGCAGTATGGTTATGTGGAATACTTTGCAGGATTAAGCTCTCTGTGCTATTCAACAAAGAAACACTTTCATACTCTTTAAACATAAAAGCATTTTGAATAATAAAAAAAGTATACTTACCAAAACCTGGCAAGTTATGTTACATTTTGATCTGCTTCTCTCCATATGCGTTGGAGTGCATCCAGGCTTGTGTTTTGCCAGAAGTGGTTTTCCAGTTCTGTTTCAGAGGATAAATGCCTACTTATTATTCAATCCATGTGACTTAGTAGAATATCCAAGTGATGGAAGAAGTTGACTGTAGTAGCCTTTCAGGCATTACAAGTGCTTTCCCTCATCCCTGTGTTCTCTGGTTCATATTTAAAAGTCTTGGTGGAAGAGTGGAGCAGAAAAGAGTAATCCCGTTTCCTGGTCTTGAACACTTTCTTCCTTTTTAAATTATTTCAAAACTTTCAGTCCTTCTGTTGCCCTGAATATGTTGTTATTATAAGTTTCCTAGTAGTTTGTCACAATTCCAAATCAAGTCTGTCTGTACATATTGCTTCCTAATCTCTGTCTGGGACTTTTTGCTCAGAGAGGTGTTCAAATGATCTGCAGAGCATATGTGCAGTAGATCTGCTGTATTCAGGGTGCACATGTGACGTAACGGGGCCCAGTAAACCTGTGCCCATGCTGCGTTAGTGCAGCATGTGCACATCAGTTCTGACGCTTCCTAGATGAAGTGGAATAAGTGTGTCTACACTCACAGACCAGTTTTGGGAATGGAAGCTTGATACGGAGAATGTATGGGAAGAAATCGAATAATGATCGGGCATTTTGTGGCATGTAATAAGGAAGTCCTTATTAGAAAAGTAATTACCTTTGAATCAAAGAGAATGGAATTCGTGGTCTTCTGTAAGCGGATGTATGCTCTTGTCCATGCTCTGAACTGGCAGGTTGTCATTCTTCTGCAAGTCAAAAGCTATGTGACTGCATTGGCATCGTGCTGAGCCCAAAATAAATCTAACTTCTCTGGAACTTCCTGCCAAGTATGTGATGTAGTCAGATGGCATTTGGGGAGGGTTTTCTGTCCCAAACACATTCTCTTTTTGCCTGAGGAGAAGGATGAATTTGAATGAATGCATGTATACAGTATTCTGTCCTGTACTGTGAGTATGGTCAGTACTCTGCAGGGGTCTTGAGGCCTGCAGACCTCTGGTGGTCTCGGAGATCATATTAAATGGTATGTATTTAATAAAAAATAGCATTAAATAGCACTTTGGTTTAAAGTTTAATATTGCAATTATCCTATGATTATAAAGGTTCATGGAAGGAGTCAGCAAGAAACTTTGAGAAATGAAGAGGGTTTGTTGTTCCAGAAGCTTTGGTTCCCAAGCAGTTTTTATAGATGAAACAGCTTTGCCTTAAACTGTCACATTTATTTGTATTCTCATTCTCAGATTTTACCAGGAGTTGTGTGCGCTATATTATTTGTATTCTATAATATTAGGGTTATTAAAAATAGTTTAAAATACCCAAACAACATAAACCTGTCCCTAAAGGAAATCACTGTGTCTTATTTTTCAAATAGATGAAAGATAATCATTAGCACTTACTTGCTATAATTCCTGATTCATAGGAGCTTCCTCTTATGTATGTGTGGGGAAATACTGAAGAAAGTTGATTTATTAGAGGTTTCAGTGATCCTATTTAAAAAGCAGGCATTTTGTAGAGAAGCATCTTGTGACAGGCTTTAGGAAGACCGTTGTCAGAATTGTCTGTAGAAATGAGGATGTGATAACATCATTTTTAGTTCTCCCCGTAGGTGTTCTGAGGTATTTTGTGAAGCCCTGTGTAATTAAATAGTTACGAAAGGTTCACTTCTTAAAACAAAAGTAAAATTGAAAGAAAGCAACTACTTTATTTGGTCTTTGCTATTCAAAATGCCCCGAGCATCCTGTTCTCCCCAGACTTACCTTCCAGACTGACTGCAGCTGTGGAACAATAATCATTAATATATTTGCATTTAGTATCTGTAAGGGACATTTGTGCTCTTCTTGTGGTTGCTTGTTTATAATAATCTGCAACCCATGGGGGTTTTTTTTGAAGTTTTATGACTTGTCTCACACAGATGTTGCTCAAATCACTGAGAACTGCCTGCCCTGATATTTGGTATCCTTTGCTATCCTCGGGTAGAATTTCACATGATAAAAGAAGTTCTCATGTTCCTTTGAATCTCTGAAAATGTATGTGATGGAGTTAGAGATCCAGATTTGGCTTCTGTAAGCTAGAAGGCCCTGGACAACGTGCTGGTATGTTGAAGTAGACGTAATCAGGAACTCTGTACTGATGCAGTTTTTGTTGTGGATAGTTTTTATGTGTGGTGTTGGGTAGCCAGATGTGGAACGTATTTCAAATTTGTGATAGTTCCTGGCAAATCATAATTCTCTTTGGAGAAATAAAACTATAAACTGCATTTAAGAGAAAGCACTTAAAGTTGTCAGAAGGCTTGGTGCTTATCAGAAGAAAGAAGGTGTCTCGCTATAGCTTCAGCCTTGATTTGATTACTTTGGTTTGGAGCAGGACCCATTTTATAATAACAACAGCAAAATTTCCCCTTATGTTCCTTGTTTCCTAACTTGCATAACAGAACTTGAAGGAAATACTTAGAATGCAATGTAGAATGCAACATGGGGTGAACTGGGACTTGGACCATATGAATAGGTCTTCTATAGCCAGCCCCGTGATTGTAAATATTGATGTTCATGCATGTGTTTCTTTGGCACAGGATCTTAGCATTGTTGAAATGCAAGTTAAGTTCTTTTATACTCTAAGAAAAAATGCTCTGGATGTGGTTTGTTTATAGATAGCATTCTTGACAAGGAAAAAAGTAGGAAATGAATTGAATACACTTTGAGTTAACTTGATCCCCACCCCAAGATTTGCATAGTCGATCATGCCTTTGTGTTGCAGCCTGCCCTTTTGTGGCTAAAATGAGAAACTTAAATGTTTTAAAATAATTAAATTATGCTGCTTACATTGGAAACTTTTTTAAGCTTATTTTTAACTTTCTGAAAGAAATAGCTCCTAGACTTATGTGAGGAATGGGACGCATAGAGAAAGTGTTCCCTTCAAGAATGTGCAGGGGTATGTCTTCTTAGTTACAAGGTAACTTCCGGTAGGTTTTAGTAAAAGTTACTTTGAGGAAATGCAATTAAACTTCATAAATGAAAGGCACTTGAAGATTGATGTAAATGAGATGACAAAGAAAGCACCCCGCTTTGCTACTGAAGTCTTAAATACATATGCTGGGATAGTCCAAGATGCGCCTCTGACCCCATATTCCATTAGTTTACTATACATACATGCAACTTAAGAGTGAGCATGCCTCCATACCTTAGCTGTTCCAGCTCACTATTTGTTTGACTACTGGGAACGTCCAGTGAAAATCTTGTTTCATGAAGAAGATGATTCTCGGAGTATGAGACCTGTCTGTATTTGCTTCTACAGACTTCTGCTATGTGGTGATAACCTTCAGTAGATGACTGGGGCAAGTGTGTGGAAGTGGGAATAATGGGCAGCAGTTTGCTCAGTTGACTAGAAGTCAATCCTGACAAAAAGATGAGTAAAAAACCCTAATGAACATGCCTTTGTTGCATAGTTATCAATAATTGAGTCTGATCTGATTATATCAAAATACCATGCTTTAATTACAAACAGCTCTTTGTATGTTCAGATGCTGCTGTATCTCATTGTGCTTGCAGAGGCAAAGCAGGTAATTCTTTCAGTTTGATGCTGAATTTAGTTGCAGAAACATTAGGCCAAAGTTAAAATAGATTATTGACTCAAGTGGTTAGATAATTCCAGTCACTGTACTACAGAGCACACACTGGTGGTATTACTATGTTGAAACCAGCAAAAAGTACAGATTAGGTAATGAAACCATGAGGTTTTAGGTGGTATAAGAGCAAATAAACAGAAGTTCTTACAGAAGACATTGAACCTGCGTGACTGTAATATAGTAGTTCTTATTTTTAAGTACTAAAACTATTATGTATGCTCTTTCCTTCAACCAGCAGGAAGTATGAAGGAAGCAAGGAAAAAACATGCTGTATTCTCTAGATGAGGAAAAAGGTCTGTGTGCTCACAACTGATGCAGATCAGTCAAGCTCTTAATCCTGTACTTTAAATGGTTTTGATCTACTGGTTTGGTTCACATTCCAGTTCAAAACTGTGTTTCAAGAGACCTCTGCTGGAGGGCTGCCTCAGGGCTGGTAACCTGGTCTTGCTGGGGTGGATCTGAGGAAGAATAGATGTCTCTGGTTTTGGCTTGGTTTGTGTAGTGTGGGCGTAAGAACTAACCTATGCAAAGAATCCATCTGCCCTGCTTACAGCTTTCCTTGGGTTCTGGAAGTGAGAACAGGGAGAGAGACGCTGTCCCCCTAGTGCTTTGCCATGCTGCCTATGTTGGCTTCCCAGAGCTGTGAAAAAAGGATGCTTGTGGATGATAAGTGCATTGCGTACACGAGCAGTAGTTCAGGACAAGGATTCTGAAGTAGGATAGTTGTGCTGGAGAACTGAAGTGAATGAGGCACTGAGCAGTGCTGGAGACTTACTTGAGAATAGAAGACATGCAGTGGAGGAAGATGGTAAGCGTTGCAGAATAGACTGGAAATAACTGAAATAACAAGAATAGCAGATTATGTGTGTTTCAAGAGGGGGATGCTCAGACTGGCTGAGGGAAGAGTTTGTAATGGGTACTGGGAAGAAAAAACTAGAGAGGATTGCAATTACTAAATACAGAAAATGGTCTGGAAGAAAGAATAGATGAGGGTGAATCCACCTGAGCTTGAACTAAGATTTCAGTTCTCTTGTACATGGGATGGTGCGGGTTGTGTGACTGGGGAGTGTTTGTGAACTCATTGCTGAAGTACTGGTTTCTCACTGCTAGGTCACATGTAGGATGGCTTACTGCTTTCATCAGTTCAAGTAGTGTGGTTTGCAAGAAAGTTTGTGATTCTGTATGCTGTAAGCACGTAGGTATGGTGGCTCATCTCTTTTAAAGCTAGGAAATAGCACTAAGTCCTGCAAGTCTGTCACTCCAGTAGTGTTCTTTCAAGGGGAAAGGCATTTCTCTTTCATGGGATTTCTTTTTATTTTTTGATGCTACCCAGCCCCTTGCTATCAGTTTTGTTTCTTGGCTGTTTCGTCCTCCCTAACCCCAGCATCCTTACACATTTTCTAAGCTGTTTCTAGATGTGCTGTAAACCGCACAGCATTTCCGTTGGTCTCCTTTTTGTACTCCATACAGTTTATATCTATATTGTGAATACTGAGCTTTAGAGGATATTACATGTTACTCCAACTAAGGTCTTTGTGGCTCTGAGGAAAATAGCAGAGATTACTTCTGCCTTACAACATTCTCAACGTATTACCATCAACGAAGAACTGGTTGAAGGAACTGTCTCGTTCAAGATCTTATCACCAGAATACGAGCAGTTAGTTGTATCTATCTCTTTGTTTGACTCATGTAGTTTTACAATAAGTCAAGTGAGTGTGCGTGAAGGAGGGAAGGAATAGGGATGCACAGCTGAGGCACACAGCAGGACCATAGCTGCATGGATTGGAATCACGTTTGGGTGTTTTGGAACTGACCTTTCTTGGATTATTTCTTCCAAGAGAAAAGGGTATAATGCGTGCTGGTTGTCTGTGATGTTTTTATAAGTATTCATAAATTACTGTAGTCTCTCTAGTTAAAAAAACTGACTTATTTACATCTACTCGGTTCTGTGTTTTCCCTCCATTTTAAAGCTGGTTAATATTGTTCATTCTGTTGCTATTTTATGGAACCCACTTCTTCACTGCCAGGAATCCCTCCATGAGCTTTCCAAGCTCTCAGCTCATGGCTGAGAGTTTACTCTGAAGTGGCTTCACGTTTTCATTTTGTTTTTCTCACCTTATCTCTTGACTGTTCACAATCAAACATTTGCTCAGTTTCATAAAAGTTGTCCTGGAAAGAAATCCCCAGGCATAGATTGGATGTAAATGGCTTTACTTGTCTGTTTAACACTGTCCCATTACTAACCTCAGCCCTGATTTGGAGGCACCAAAGGAACGAGGCATTTCAAGCTCCTGCTTACAAAAGGTTCACTTCTCCAAGGTGTATCTGTCAGAGACTTCTAGCAGTAACATAGTGATGCCTATGATGAGCTTTCTGTTACCAGGGGCTAAGAAAGCTTTTTATTGTGAAGAAAATGTGATCTGAATCAACAGCTTGAGCTGCAGTATTTATTTGGCCCTGATAATTCCTTGATGGGTTTTTTTTTTTTATCAAGTTCTTCTGGAGGAAGAAGGGAGCACATTTGGGATATGTATTGTATGTCCTCACTCTTTGATGGCATCTATTTGTAGCTATTGCTGAAGATTAGGATACTAACAGAAATTGGTCTCATACTGACCTGTGCACTTGTATCCTGTTGCTAAAGCTAATCATTTATTTCTAATTCTTTTCTAATCCTGATGTATGAAAACCAAATTGTTAGCACACCAGACCAGGAGGGAAAAACCATATCAAAATGGGCCTCCTCCCTTACAAGGCCCTTAGCTGTCCCTGAATTTTTCATTTATAAATACTTTTTTTCCTCTCTCCTTGGTGGAGAAAGTAAATGTGATGCCACAGAAGCAGCAGGAAAGTCTTGCATACAGTTATGGGAAAGACCACTGAAGGCGAGGCTAGTCTAGAGGTATTTTACTTGCATAATTAAATAGTATCCTTTGAAGGAAGGTTGATTTTGATCAAAATGAAGATCTATCACCTTTTCTTCTGTTTATTTAAATCTTGATTTTTATTCTACCTACATAAGTCAATCTAACCTACCCTGCCAGTTCTGCTCACTGAAGGAAGCAAATGTTCCATGTAATGCAGTCTGCTTATTTTATCACTGTGGAAGTCAGATTCTTAAAGGTGAAATAGTAAATCATGTTTGTTCCTATCATTCTGACTGCTGCTGAATGATTTACAGAGAACATTTTCTCTTTTGTATCCTCTAGGTACGTTTCTCATATATGCGGATGAAGTATCTCTTCATTTCTTGGTTAGTAGTATTTGTTGGCAGCTGGGTTACATATGTTCAGTACTCCACCTACACAGAACTATGCAGAGGACATGACTGTAGGAAAATAATAGTAAGTATATTTAGCATAGCTTTCTTAAGTGTTTGTCCTGAGTAATTCCACAGTCAATCCAATCAGTGCAATACGTAAATTAGCCAAAATCTGATATTCCAGCATGTTGAAGATTGTATCCTCAGTGACAGATAAAACCAGTTATGTTTCTTAACCTTGTTTTGGTATGGGGTTAGTAAAGTTGTTTTCTGAGGTTTTTCTTTCAAGAGTTGGGTGTTGAGAGAGATGCAGTTGTTGCCTCGTTTCCTGGGCAATTTGTTAAATGCTTTTCTCCCTGTTTGTTTCAGTGTGATAAATACAAGACTGGAGTTATTGATGGGTCAGCATGTAGCAGTCTTTGTGCTAAAGAAACACTGTATTTTGGAAAATGTTTGTCAACAAAGCCCAATAACCAGGTAAGGCTTTACTCATCCAACCTGGTTTTATCGTTTCCCACTGAAATACCATGGTCTGGAACATCCAAGTAAAAACCTTTGTGTCAGCAAGCTGTATCTGTTTAATACAGATTATTTCAAACTGTATTTGCTGTAACGTGCAAGCATGTTTTTTTAATATATATAGGACTTGTGTGTGTGTGTATATACCTATATATATGGAATATATAGGTATAATGTTATTAATAACACAGTATATATAATATGCACGTATATATAATACACCTGTATATAATATATTGTTCCAGTAAGTAGATGGGTATAATTTTATAATACACATGCATATATTTTAGAAACACATATATAAAAAATACACTTTCTGACAGAATAAGAATACTTTTGTACAGCATACTACTACTCTGCTATCCTGCTTCCCAGATAGAAGAAGCAGCCTCTTAACAACCTTTGCATATTACTACTATGGTAGTAATGCCAAGAAACTGTTTATCAAGCTGTCTTTGTATTTATCAGTGTAGTGTCTCTTACATACCTTCAGTAGTGTACTGAAATTGCCATTTGAATGTGTTCTGGGCAGTCTGTAGACAGGCCTCAGTTTTCTGTGTTGCTATTTGACTCCTGAAGCAGTGGTTAGAGTACAGGTGGCCTTTAGATGATGGACTTCAACAGACTTTTTTACCTTTTTCCCTCTTTTCCTGCGTAGATGTATTTAGGAATCTGGGGAAATCTGCAAGGTGTTATAAAATGCCAGATGGAAGAAGCTGCTCAGCTTGATCTTGGTACTGACCCAGAACCAAGGAAAGAAATAGTCCTATTTGATAAACCAACGAGAGGAACCACTGTTGAGAAATTCAAAGAAATGGTATATAGTCTTTTTAAGGTAAGTACATGTTTGTTTATACTGTTTTGACAGAAAGGCTTATTTTCCTGCAGCTGGAGAGAATACCTGATAATATGAGCCTTGTTCAAGTGCATATTAGAAAGATAATCAGCACAAAAATAGTTTTTCCCAGAGGTGTTTATCTCAAAGTTTGAAGTAAGTAATTACGAGTTTTTTTCCTCACTTCTTAACAGATGGAACCTGGGATACATCTTTCATGTCTGCAGATTTCACTTGTATAGAAATACAAGTGTGGTAAAAATATGGTTTGGGGTTTTTTTGCTGCTTTGGGGGTTATTGTAACCAAGTGCAGACTGAAGCACTATTTGAAAACTGTTTGTGCTTGGGAAGAGCGAGTATATTAACAGAGCAGCAGGAATCTCTCTAACCGGAATGACCAGCCATACTCCTCCCAGTTCTTTCTGTGTTATATTAATGTGAAACATATTTCCAGTGCCTTAGTGCAACCCCAGAATTTTTGTAACTCAGCAGTTTTGATGCTTTGATATCTCTGGTGAAGGAAATAATGCTGTTCTAGCTGAAATACACAGGTGTCACATGTGTACACATGCACACACATGTAACAACACTGTAAAGCTGATGACAGTTATCATGCATTACTGTAGCCTTGTCTCTTAAGGATGGGTGAACAGCAGGTGTTTTAGAGTAATTTTTCAGGAGAATTTGGGAAATGTTTATCTTGCTTTTCTGTGTGCATTGGTGGTAGTTGAAAATGCAACAGTTTTGATACCAGCAATTGCTTCTTTGTCTGTACTGATCCAATGGAGGTGGTTATATCAAATAATGAAATTAAAGATTTCGGTACACTTATCCTATGGGATTTGTACACAGTGTGTCCTGGTATTTTATAGTTGGCCATTATCAGCTGACAACTAAACTTGATCTAAAGATTGGAATTCTACATACTTTTTCTAAGAGAATATTTAACAAGCTACTTGATACGGTTTTTCTAAAGACTGCCCTGACCCAGAACAGTGTTTAAATTCTAATGTTTGCATTTTGAAATGCACAAAACACTAGCACTTTAAGAAGATCATATACTTGATGCCTTTGAAAATAGAACAAAAAGGATCCTCTTCAGGGATGTCATAGCAAGTCCTGCAACATCTATAACCAGTGGAAACTAAAACATAACGTACCCTTCCCATACTAACTGTAGGAGTAGAAAGACAGGAGGTAAAATGACAAGTGGATTTGTGATAGTTAATGAAACAATATTTAATCTTTTTCATTTGTTGCTTTCAGGCCAAATTAGGTGAACAAGGAAATCTTTCAGAACTGGTTAATCTCATCCTCTCTTTTGCTGATGGAAACAAGGATGGTAGAGTTTCTTTGCCCGAGGCAAAATCTGCATGGGCACTGCTGCAGCTAGATGAGTTTCTGTTAATGGTGATCTTGCAGGATAAAGAACATACTCCTAAGTTGATGGGGTTTTGTGGGAATCTCTACGTGACCGAAAGAGTTGAATATACCTCTCTCTATGGAATCAGCCTTCCGTGGATTATAGAACTTTTCATTCCCTCTGGCTTCAGAAGAAGCATGGACCAGTGGTTTACTCCATCATGGCCAAGAAAAGCAAAAATAGCCATAGGGCTTTTAGAATTTGTGGAAGATATTTTTCATGGACCTTATGGAAACTTTCTTATGTGCGATACAAGTGCCAAAAACTTGGGATATAATGATAAATACGATTTGAAAATGATAGACATGAAAAAAATTGTGCCAGAAATGAACCTGAAGGAAATAATTAAAGATCGCCAGTGTGAATCAGACTTGGACTGTATTTATGGTACAGACTGTAGAACTCTATGCGACCAAAGCAAAATGAGATGTACCACGGAAGTAATTCAGCCAAACTTGGCAAAAGCCTGTCAGCTACTTAAAGACTATCTGCTTCGTGGTGCTCCTTCTGATATCCATGAAGAACTAGAAAAACAACTGTACTTGTGTATTGCCCTGAAAGTCACGGCAAATCAGATGGAGATGGAACATTCCTTAATACTCAATAACTTGAAAACTTTACTGTGGAAGAAAATTTCCCATACAAATGATTCTTAGCTTCTCCACCAGCAGAAGAGAATTGATGCCTGCCACTGGAGTGGCCCATCCTGTTTGGTAAAAACTAACTCAGCATTTTTTAAAGACGGTTCTTTACTCAGATTTAATTAAAGACTCTAACTTTTGCCCTTCAGTCAGTACCTTGTGACAGGGCTTCTCAAAGAAGGAACATGCCACTGAATGATCTGGTGTTCTAGTGCTGTGTTACGGAAACAAAACCCCTGCATGCTTGACTGTTCTGTGCACTTTGTCAGATCTTGAACAAGCTGAAAGTATTCTCTATGCCACCACATCAACTGATGGAACATCTTAGGATCCTGTGAAAACCATTGCTCGCTTGTGAAATACCCGCAAAAGGAAGGTCATTATCCCAAGTAGTTTGATGAAGAACCACCACTACTGCAAATAACGTGTCTTGAGTCCAAGCTGCTGTTGTGGATAAACTGAACTGTGAGGTTGAAGTTTACTAATACCTTGGCATGGCAGAATTTGCACATTAATAATTTTTAAACTGTGGAAAATTAAAGAGTTTTCTTCTAAGACTGACAGGTTATGAGAGTTAAATCAGATTCTGTTTACACCTTGTTACCTCATGCTTGAATCTTGAATGTTTAAGTAATTAACACTTCTTAAGCCCTTATACAGTGAACCATGTTGGGAGCCAAGCCTTTTAGAGTTCGTTCTTAAATTCATGTGTGTAGGATAACAGCAATATCAGCATCTGTTTAAAAAAAACCCAACCCTTGTGCTGCTGTACCTCAGTTAAAACCTTTGACCCAAATTAAGCTGTAGCAAATACTGAAAAGTAGGGAGTTTGTGGGATAAGCTATCGTATGAGGACTTGTTAATTAATTTTTTTAAATACTCACAGCAGAAATGTCCAAACAGTGAAAATAGGAAGGTTGCACAACGCAGGAGTCTGCTGTGTGACATGTGAAACAAATAATAGCTGTGGATCATCTTGACTCTTCATTGTCCCTCCAAATTTAGCTACAGACTTACACGTAGATCCTCTTGAACTATAGCGGGGGCTAACGTGTAAGACAGAAGCTGGATTGTTCAGGATCATAGACCATTGCTCAAATGTTCCACCTCATTCCTAGCTGTTACCAAGCTCTAATATATTACTGTTCTTTTTTTTCGAGTCGCATCAATGAGCCACTGTTAGGTCTCAAGTCATGAGTAAATGACCACCACCTGATTGTGGCACTCCACATGGCACGACCACTCTACCACCTTATATCTCCATCTACTGTTTCTCAGATCCACATCTATGTTCACAATTTTGCAGAAATGGGTGTCCATAAAACACCTTAATACTGTCCTCAAAAACACCTGGTAACATTTAATTTATAAGTGCTTCAGCTATGAAGTAGTTCAATCCTTCATGATTTTAATGGCAGTCATCCATTTCCTTCCAACTGCTGGCCCCTTCATGCCTTTTCAGAGGTAAGCAGGACAAGCTTTATTTAAACATTTTAAAGGCTGTGGATTGCTTTTAGCTATCCTTTATTAAATGCATTCCTTGAATGGTTAAACTGAAATTCAGGACCAACAAAGTCATTTCTACATTCCATAGATAACAGTATGCAGCTTGGGTTAAGAGTGTACTGGTCTGTAAACATCAGCTTTTTAGTTTAAGAATTACTATGCTAATTATTTTCTTTAACCTGATGTCCTCCAACTGCAAGCTAGAAACCATTTGTAGCCAGCAATGCACTCAAGTATAAAGTGGCCATGTTCTTGGTGGAAAAATGTAATTGCTACTAGGTTTGGGGCAGAGATTATTGAATCCGAACTGTTGGGTATTTTAAGCAACCGGAAAACATGTTTTAATAGCGGTTTCTTGTACAGAACCTTCATTTTTATTGCTGTTGCATCAAGTTGGAGCTTTCATTGGAAAAAAAATACATTGTTTACAATATATCACAGACCTCCTCTTCTCTTTTAATAGCAGTACTTACCATCTATCAACATCTTAAAGCAAAACATTCCTCCATGTAGCCTACTTATCTCATGTTTTAACTGTGCAAACAACTTCAGTTAAGTCTAATGGGGAACAAATAAGTTAGTCCCTATGAAATTAAGATGATATAGAAGAAAATAAGAATTAGGGGCAAGTCAGCCTCTGTAACTAAGCATGTATATGCAACTTGAAAGTGAATTCTCTTGTCTAAACACTACATCATGGGAAGTATTCAGCTTAAGACAGTACTTGTTTCAGTAGCAATCAGAGCTTAGAGCTGAGTGCATCAAAGTACTTACTTCAGTTACTTGAGGAAGCTTAAATACTTCAATTAGACATCTATTCCTCTATCAGCTAGTTCAGTCACAGTAGGCAAAGTGTTGCTGTTTGTGTTCCTCAAGGCCTACGGCTGCCTTTGGGCAGAGGCTTTAAGCACCTGCTGTGAGTACTCCTGCTTTTTTCCTAAGCTCCATACAGATTCCTTCATAACATCAAGTATGCTGAAAGAAAAATGGTGAAGGACGTGTAAAAACTCTTAAAAATTTATGGTATTTTTTCAGTTAGAAGCAGCTATTTCTTTTTCTCAGTCTCTGGTACTAGTCACACTAGAAATTAATCACACTGATTTCCCTTTCATGGGAGCGATTCTAATGCAGCAGCCTTGGTGTTACAAGTCTGTCTCCTCTCCTCTGTGAAGGAGTTCAATTCATAAGGGGGGGGAGACAAACCTATTTAAAGCTACAGCGTATCTGGATCACTATTCTGCATCTTTCTAAGATACGTAAATAAGCCAGTCTTGCACAGCTGCTTACTCAATAAATTTATTGCCACTTTTTCCAAAGCTTCATAGCAAACTGTGGAAGTTGTCTTAACTATCGGCTGCACGCTCCTGAGCCCTGAGGAAGCTGGCCTTCTTCTGAGCAACACGGTCCTTCTTCTGGGCAAGGGACATCTTGGGACAGTTCCATCTGCAATGCAAGGGCAATACATGATATAACCAAGGCAGAAATAAGCAAAAAGGCAGTCAAGCAAGCTGCAGTGCACCAGAATGTGATCAAATATGCTGTGCTAGAACATATTCTCACTTCTGTAACACAATTTCCTTATATAATGATTTAAAGCTGTAGTTTGGGTACTCAAGATAACATGGTTGGACATGGTTGCAGCAGTTTAACTCCTTGCAAGGTAAGCTCAGTTGGTACTCTTGCAACTAGAATGTAGACACTGTCAAAAGCCCAGTGCAGCAGCTGGGCCTTGATTTCTTTTCTCCCAGAACCCTGAGAAATCCAAATAGTTTAGTGCTCACAAATCAGTCAGAGAAGCAGCTTTCCCACTGAAAAGATTTAACAGCTGAAAATAAACTCTTAAAGAGTTCCATCTATTCAGGCCAAAAGCATGCTCCACTTCAGAAATACTTTTATGTAATTGAGAGCTCTTGAAGTCTAAAGTTAACTGAAGATAAAGTGATGCAGAACTGCCTGTATCTTAATCTCAACTAAAACATGCAAGTTCTGACATACCTGCAATGAGAATTCATTACTTGTTTTAACATAACCAAAAACATCTCTAACAGTCACATTCATGTTAAAGAGAATGAGAGTTTTACCTCTTTGTCTTGACTTTTCTCTTGGGTTTCTTGTCATGGACTGGATTATCCCGTATAGCTGCATGGGCTTTTTTATACATTTCTTCCATCTTAAAAAAAGATATTTAAAAAAATTGTTCAGTTCTCCATAGTGGTCCAGT
>JAVHNF010012238.1:0-14414 GCA_034783455.1 Micropsitta finschii
CTTTAAAATAAAGATTCAAGCAGGTTTAACAATGAAGTATGCTATTCAATGAAGTTTTAAAAAAAGATTTAAAAAGTATTGGTTTTGCTGTATTTGCTAATCCTTTATAAAAAAGCTGGGCATAAATACTTCGTGCATTCATATGCATTATATTTGGTGTTTCATATTATATAACTTGGTACAGTATTTAAGATATCACTGCAAAAGAGTTCAAACACAGTGCATTTATAAATAATGGAGTCATTATAAATCACATTGCAAACATACCTTGCCATTTTCATTGTTACAAATTCAGTATCTCAGTGAAGGTAGGAATAAAGTAGCTACAACAATCAATATCTTGACTTTTTTTCTTTTTAATATAAAAATGCAGTTCTGGAAACCCACCCTCCTTCTTCCCCTGGCCCAAACATAATGCTTTACTTCTTAAAAATAAAAATAAAGTACTAATTCTATATACATCACATGTACCATACAAAAATGTATCCAAAGTTTCTATTGCTACCAAAGTGTTCTAAATTAAAAGTTACATAAATCCCCTCATTGGAAACAGAAGATTACAAGTTACCAAAAAAACCGAATTACACACAAACCATCGAGTTTTTATACATTTCCAATACATTTTTCTCCCAAACCAAGTTGTCTTCTCATGTGCCTGTATAAAAATGCATATCAATATATTTGTCAATTTTATTTTCATTATAAAGCAAATTAATACATTTTCTACAATAAATAAAACACAGGGAGGCACAAATATCAACAAAATTAAACCAATGGGAGATAAATGGGATACAGTTTTGAAAGAAAGAATGTGCTTGCAGGCTTTAAGCCAGGTTCGTTTAAAACAAAAACAATCCTAAGTTATTTTGGGCAACAATGGAGTGTTTTTGGTGATTTGCAAGTGATGTACATAGTATATTTTCTTTTTTATGCCTTTCTCACAAAGTACCCTCCAAAATAATGCAACTTCCTTTCTTAAAATACATATTTGTAATTGTAAATTTACATCAATCTTAAATATGTGGTACTTTGTGCAAAGAGCAATGATTTACACAAACATTCAGAAGTCTTTTTCAGAAGCTACAGACCAAGGAAAAAATGATACAAAGCAGCACCATATTGTATATGATTTAGGCAAACATATATTTGATGCCATTTTGATATTAGGCTTGAAGATTCACTAAACACCTTCAGCTGGAAGATGGTGTTTAGGTAACTTAACCTCAGAAAGAAAGAAAAAAAGTAAAAAGCACAGAAACAAAAACCAACTCCCTCCCCAGCAAAATTAAAAAAGGAATTAAAGAGCTACTTCTAAAATCAGAATAAGTTAAGTGTTGAATATACATTTATGTACAATTATGAACACTATGAACAAGACATTTTAACAGGTTTAGTGGAAAATCCTCCAAACTACATGGTAAAATCATTAATCAATATGGCAATGGTGATTTAGGAGAGTTACTCAACTATTTCAAGTTTGCAGAACTCAGCCACTGAACCAACAATTAAGGGGTTGTATCTTCAATACATTCTTTTAGACAAAGAGGTTCATTAGTAGAGTTCAAGTCTGTGTGGTATGTTTTATGCCTTGGTAGAATCTCTGTTAGTCAATATCGCTGAAGTCACTGACTGGTTCTCCATGGACTCTACTCAGGTGATTCATAGCACGATCAAAAGCAATTCTTACTGCCTTTCGTATACTTGAGTTACGTCCTTCCATCATTTTTAACTTGTCTATGGTCTCATCTATTCCAAGGGGAACCATTTTGGATTTGGGAAGCCACTGCCTGTAAGAAAGGGTAAAATAAGTACGTTAAATATGGAGTAAAAGAAAAAAGTTTGTCCAGAAATATTAGGGCTGCTATACTGCGTTTTTCATATCACAGATTAGCTTTTACCATCCTCAATAAAGTTATAAAATTCCATTTAAGATAGTACTTAAGTATTTTAAGACCATGAGATATTAAGCCTCTTCCATAAAACAACTAATACACTGCAATTCAATGATAGTTAATGATTGCTATTAAGTATGAAGTGAAAAAAAATAGCATGAAATCCTGATGCAGTTTAAGTACAGGCACAAGGATGTAACAGTGAACAGAGCTCAAAACTAACTTGACACAGTATTATGTTCATTCTGTCACTTCTATTATTACCAAGAATCTGCAGACAATTCATTTTTGTCTTTTTGCCTTAAGACATCTCAATTTGAATTTATGATGAAAGCTAAACTGTCAAGGAAGGTCTGCTTAGTATGTTTTACCCTGCATCATGAAATCCCACTAACTTTTAATTTAATTCAGAGTACTTTCCTGGTTTAAGCTCTGTGAATATCACTAATTACTGGGCATAGAGAAGTGATAATGAAAAAATCTCTGCACTCCATTCTTCTAGTTAAAGGAAAAGCTTTCTAAATATTTAATCAAAAAGTATGAAGTACATTTACTTAATTTCCATAAATGTTTATTTTAACTCTATTTTCGTAAGTTACAGGTAAGGTAACTTAAGAAAAACAAAAATTAGGTAAACTAGTAAGTATCTATTAAAAGTATGTTATTGTAGCCTGCAACTGCAAACTTGCAAATGGCATAAAGCATGTTTCTGTTCAAAACCTTCAGTTTGGGAGTCTATTTGGAGCCAAACCAACTGCAATTCAGACAGTAAAGTCTGATATAAAACCCTTTATTCAAAGAGGTTGCTTATTTTTTACCCAATAAAACTGTGTCTTGAAATACTGTTTTTTAGTAAAGCAATCTAAACTACAACCCTATTGTACTGAGCACACACATTGAAATCAAAATAACGTAAGGAGTCAGTACAAGGATACAGACAGAACAGTAAATAACAGTAACATCAGCATGGTATGCAGCAGTCTAACCATTGTAAGTTTTGCTACAGATCAGAGGGAAGTTTTAAAGAAGGTGTATTTAACAGAAAGCTTGGCAAATCCTTCAGATGCATGTGTCAAAGAATAAATAAATATGACTATTTGAAAAGGTAATCCATAGGTGATAGAAGCTGGTATCATGGACTGAAGATGACCCTGCAAGTGAATGAAAATCATACACATACAGGAGTAGGAGAGACAAAACATGAGTTAAGAGTGATGAGTGCCAAGATGGCCAAAACAATGAGAATAAAAGAACCGTTACCAAAAAAAGTAGCGGGAGGGGAGGAGGTGAAAGGGGCTGGGAAAGTATTTAGCCTTTCCTGTCCAGCTATGCTGAGTATCCATTAGAGGCAGCTCTGCATAGTATTTGCAAGATTTAGAACCACCTACATATGGCAATGAATCAGACAGGTTTAAGGTGCAGAGGACTCCCAAGATCAAGTAGCAAACACAGCAATCATTAAGTGGCTAGGGGAGAGCATGCATTATACTTGTGATACCAGCAAGAGAATAATGAGAAACAGAATATTAAACATGTTTAAATTTGGATGATCTCCATGAACAAAGGCAGAAGAATGAAGAATTTCATGGAATCCTGCAAAACTGAACAAGAAAGATCATGAAAAAGTACTAATTAATAAAGAATTGAAGAATAAGCCAAAGAATAGTGATTATGCCAAAGGACCTATGGGGACAGAAAAGCAAACTTCAGGCAAGAAATTATTTAGGTGTTAAGAGTACTGGGATAGAGAGAGTCAGAGAAACAGCAGCATTACTAGACATTTCATCAGCTAAAGAGGAAGATGGTATTTGAAGTTGTAAACAAATTCAAGAACAAAACTGAGATATAAGAAGATTTAAAGCTAGCTTGATCAGTGTGGAAACACAAAGATAAGAGAGATTAAGAACACAGGAATGAAATATATAATTTGATGAAGGGAAGAAAAGAGAGGTAGTTGATGAAGCTTCCATATCTGAAGGGGGAAAAAAATAAACCAACAAACCCAAACAAACATACATTAAAAAACCGAAACAGCAGCAACAAAAAAGAAAAGCTAGCACAAGTGAAAGAGTATTTTATTGTCCAAATTATCCCTTCAGGCGTCACACAGCATGTTCCTGATACTGAAAGAAACTGAAGGAAAGGTTTCAAGAAAAAAACTGAAAAGGGTCAAGAACTTCAAATGAGAGTGTTAATAAAGGACTTTAGAGGTTAAGAATTTAAAGAAAATGCACTTGAGCATACTGGGGGGAAAATGTGGTATCATTTGGGAAGCAATGATGAGGCTGATACAGATACCTTTAAAATACCTCACAGATAAATTACCTTTAAAAAACCTGTTTAGCCAAAGAAGCAATTTTATTAGGTCAGTAAGTGAAAACAGCTTGTGTATCAAACTAAAAGACTATTTAACAACTTATTTTCTTCCAAATTGACCATAGAAAGGTATCTTTCATTAGCGATATACCTTGGTACAAGAACAGACTCAAATATGAAATTTTTACTTTACAGTTTACTTTATCCATGGAACGATAATGTCTCAAATCTTTCAGGATAAAGGTACAGGCTTATAAAATTTAAAGTTACTACATCAAACATTTCAGTAACATACCAACTTCTTTTATTGTCAAAAAATAGCACTAAGAATAGTTTCTCATCAGATTTGGTCTGCATTTGTTCTCCAATTTTCAGTACATCCAGAGGTGGCACTGGTATAGTAACACCGTTGTGATGGCCAGCAACACGAGGCATCTTAGGGTCAATAATCTATGAAAGAGAATAAATGACAGTTCCTGATTTTTTAAACTACATCATTTATTTTAAGGAGATATTACAAACAGTTATGGGGAAAATAATCAAAAACTGAGCAGCTACTGCATGTAAACTGGCTTTGTTTTATACACATAACTTTTTGACATACACTGAACAGGCATACTGGAGACACAGTGGTAGACTTAACTGAAAAACCTGCCTCTACAGCATTTTTCATCCATATTAGTTCTTCTTAAAGTCACTCTGAATTTTACTTAGTACAACTTTGCAGACTGACAAGCAGGTTTCAGAATGAGAAAGCTGAACCAGGATTTATAAAAGCCATAACTGGCCTCAAATTTGGGGGTTTGAATTTCAGATACCTTAAAGAAACAAGCTATGTTAAGATATGAATATTTGCTTCTGCAAAGTACAAGCCCCACACTCAAAACCGAGGAAAAAGCCCTTAAAAAGGGGAAAAAAGCCCACATCCCCCACAAAAAAAAGATACCTGAAATCACTTCCAAATATCTTGCATATCCAATTTAATGACTCCATTTTTAGCAGAACATGGAGTTACAGTCACAAATTCTTTCTAAACAAAAGTTAGGGGAGGGCAGAATATGCCACTAACATTGAACTAATAATCATGCTAATGGAAAAACTCATTTGTAGGCAGATCACAGCATAATTAACTGCTCAGCTTCCACCAAAGAGGAGCTATGTTACTCCATGTTTGTTTGTTGTTAGAGAGTTTGTTTACTCTCTAAACTTCCATTTTTTTTCCTGTCATCCAAACTGGGACCAATCTTAAACCATGGTAAACTGATTATGGGAATTAAATCAACAGAAAGCTAAGACTGTGGAGAGTTTGTAGAAATCAGGAGAAGTTTCTTCTCTTGACTGAGGTTTAATTCCCTGATCAACTCATCACGCACTCAAGAGAAACACCAGTGCTGACATAAAGGAGAAGGCAGAAAAGGAGACCTTTAGTCATGATCAACTAAAATCTAATACTGAAGTGCTAATACCATTCAAGAGACAACCAAATCACTGTATTTTCAGCATGACCCAAGAGTGTTCGAGTCACCCACTAAGAGTGCTTAAGTGCTCTAAATCTCAACTCCACAGGTTTTAACCTGGCTGCACATTTCCTGATGTTCCCAGCACACATACGTAAAGTCATAATTGCCCAGTCTATTAGAGAAATCAAGCCAGTGTATGTACTGTTTCTGTAACTCCAAACACCTGAAGCCAAACACTTTATCAACATTTCTCCACAAGCTTTAATGTAAGTAGAACTCTATTTCTCCTAAAACAACACAGGCACAACAGCTTTCAGTTTCCAGCATGACATTCACAACTGGATACAATCATTCAATTTATTCCAAAGACAGCAAGCTTTCTGTTTCTTTAATGAACTGAAGAATCAGAGTATTTCTATACTCATTTTGCAACAGAAAATATCTTATAGCTCCAACACCAACAAGATGTCTGTCGAATGCTTATTCAGTAGACACTTTAAAACAGTAATATATATTGCAGAAACAAAGACTACCAAGACACATGTGCTGCTTTTGGCTGGAGTTGAGTTAATTTTCTTCATAGTGGCTGGTATGGGTCTCTTGTTTTGAATCTGTGCTGTAAACAATGTTGATAACACAGGAATGTTTCCGTTGATGCTGAGCAGTGCCTACACAAAGCCAAGGCCTCTTCTGCTCCTCACACCAGCCCCCCCATGAGCAGGATGGGGGTGCACAAGGGGCTGGGAAGGGACACAGCCAGGACAGCTGACCCCACCTGACCAAAAGAATATCCCACACCATATGGTGTCACGCTCAGCATATAAAGCTGGGGGAACAAGAAGGAAGAATAGGATGTTAGGAGTGATGGTGTTTTTCTTCCAAAGTAACCATTATGTGTGTGATGGAGCCCTTCTGTCCTGGAGATGGCTGAACACCTGCCTGCCATGGGAACTGGTGAATGAACGCCTTGTTTTGCTTTGCTTGTGCACGCAGCTTTTGCTTTACCTGTTAAATTGTCTTTGTCTCAACACATGAGCTTCCTCGCTTCTACCCTTCCAATTCTCTCCACCAACCCACCAAGGGGAGGGAGTGAACAAGCGCCTGTGTGGGGCTTAGTTGCTGACTGGGGTTAAACCACAACAGGCGTTATGCATCTCAGATGATGGGTAGGAAAGTAACTATTGACTCAACATCTGATATTGCAATAATTTTACAAATGATGCACAGTTAAGAGGGCAGAATAATGCACCTTTATTCAGCCTGAACAGGAATGTATCAACTGGCTTAAGTTCACACATCAGTGTTTCCAGACCAGAAACACTATCACTAGTGTACTGATGAGAAGCAGTGTACTTACCAGAGCTGGGTAAGAGGGATATCCACTGCATTTGGCCCATACTACTTTGAGAGGCTCAAGAACAGATGTTGCAGCATCAGCTGAAATCCACATACTGCTATGCCCAACTTCTAAGAACAAATAATAATTAAATATAATATTAAAATGTTAAAGAATGAAACCTCTGACCAATCTTCTGCATTTGTTTTCTCATGAATATCTCACAATCATTATAATCCAAGTATCAACACCACTTTTCATGCACATATAAAATAGCAATAAAAAGCAGATAACATTCAAAATAGCTCTTTAATTGATACTAATACTTGAATCCAAGCCTAAAGATAAAGAACTAAGTTTTCAGATGCTTCTGGAAACAGCACATCTTAAACCACCTTAATTCTCAGAAAGCAAGTGTTTGCTAAATTCTAATAATCCTTTCCCTTTGAAAAAACTCAAAAGAAAACATAAAGTTGCGGTACTTCAACCAACCAGTGTCTTTTGAAACTACAATGACAATCCTGTCAAAGCAGTGATGGTACTGAAGTATGCATGGTGTGTTTCCAAACTGTTGGATGCCATAATAGGACTAGCACCTGGTAACTTACAATGCCCGTCTGGTACACCTTTCTACTCTTACATGTAAGTTCCATTCTGCATTTTAATTTTTATTCATTTATTTATATTTAATTGGCCCTCTTGGTCTCTTTGCCCAGCCCTTTCCCTTTTTGTACCATCCAAGATAAAGTACTAATTATCAGGACAGCTCAAGCTCATTTGTAGAAAGAAGGGAATTGAATGCTGCTTCAGTGAAAAGACTTGGCTCCTGTGTGCCCTTGGGCAGGGATTGAGGGACTTTGCTTTAAGCATCCAAATTAAACCACCTTGAAGTGACAGGCAGACATCCCAGTGGACTTGCTCCTAGGACCTCTGCTCTGGTGCTTGTTGCAAGGTGCAGAAGGAGAAAGATCCGGTTTCACAGAGATCACTGTGTCTGGGCGGGTGTTTCAGATGAGACACAAAACCTCAGGCCCTTTCTGTTTCGGAGAACCAAAACAGAGAGCTCTGAAATGTATGTTTAGGTTAGGACATAGGGCAGTGATAAACACCTTGAGTCACACAGCATTTGTGAAGAGCAATTGGAATGGAAGCCTGGGGGTGAATAAGAGCTTGGCCTGGTTCTGACTGTATAGGACATGCTTTTATTCATGTGAGGCTGATTGTACTGTAGCTCATTACTGACACAGAAAGCACATGGCAGTGCAGGCTGGCCCTGTTGGACACAATGCCCTAATGCAAGGGACAATATGTAAACATTGCAGTTGGTTGCAGTGGTTTAAAGAGGTGAAGTTGAGGTAGTGGGAGGAAGAAAGTCCAGCTACAAGAGACTTTAGAGCCTGTCTCATCTTCCCTCTATCCTAGGGAAGGAGCAACTCAGTCCAAATCACTCTTCATGGATGTTTGTCCCACCTCTTCTGAAAAACATGAGGTGATAGAGATTCTGCAGACTTTCTGGCAGTCTCTTCCATCTCTAAAGCCTGTGATGTGGAGAGGAGAGCCAGAAAGAGGACTGTGGTTTTCCAGCATGTTCAGCATCAACCAGAGATCTCCCCCCAGATTACTAATGCACTGGCTGTGGAGTTATTGAGGGAAGCCACAGAGGGACTAGAGGATGGGGTTTTGCAAGGGGGACTTAAAGCTCCTCCATGGTGCAGGGAGGATGACAGCACCCTCTTTGCATGCTCTGCATGCCCAGCTGTATCCACTGGGTCAATGAGAGTTTGGGCTACAGGTTTGTCATATCTAGGGCTTGATTCATTTGAAATAAAACCCAGTGTTCTCATGCAGGTTCTCTATCAGGAGGAATCTCAGTCTGCTGTGCTCCAGATAAATGCTGGGAGAAGAGTAATCCTGCTGCAGCTCACCCTCTCAGTTGGGCTGCTTGGGACTCTCCAGGGCAGTGGCACATACTTGCTTTTATAGTCTTCCAGGTATGTAATACTTTTGTTACCTGCACACCACCACAAGTGTTTTGGAGCAATGGTTCACACTGGGACACATTCATTGCTTTTTATCCTAAGCAAAACTGAAGCAGCAGATAAATAATGCTTTTTCTCCTTGATGGTGTCGGGGAGCTCGTGTCTCTTGCATCTGAGGGGTTGCTGGCTGCCACAATAGCTCCCATGCCTGGCAGACACAGGGTCCAAGCTGGTAAATGAATTTAAGGCTAATGGAGGTGGATGTTAAATATTTGCTGTACTTGAGCAGGAGGGACTTTGTCACTAGTTGCTGGGAAGATGCTAAAGGAGATGGGACGTATTTAAACCTCATTGTTTGCTATTAAAGCACAGAGTCTTTTGCTTCTTTCCTGGGCTAAGAAGCTAATACACTTGGAGCAATAGCAGAAAACCTTGGTGAATCAATCACTGTCCTTGAAAATAAAAAGTGATTCATTTGAATGCATGCAAATGTGAGGCAAGAAATAGAAGCAGGTGGCCACTGGCTCATGGGCCACATGAGAGTTTTGGGTCTGGTCTCTGCATACAAACAGGCTCTTCAGCTTCAGTTCTGGCCTGAAGGAGAGCAGAGGCTGGGAGATACGATAAGCAGGGGTGTCTCAGGCATCCCTCACTGGTGGACCTCCTGAGTGTCACAAGTTCTTGTTAGTAGCACTTGCCATCCATCCTCAGGGATGCTCCAGTGCTAGGGAAAACATCAGGTCCTTTAGGCTTAAAGAAGAGCCTGGTAGCTGCAGAGACACCTATAACCATTTCTTACCACCTCTAGATGTGTGAATTCTATGGTCCTTACCAGCTGAGTGGATGGGTGAATAGACAATACTAACTATATTGTTAACTACAGCTCAATAGCTATAAGGATCCCTTGGTCCTTTCCCTGTTGCTAGAAGTACAGCACAGAAAGGCTGAAGACACAGCAGAGGGTTTCTTCCCAGCTTTAGTGCCTGTGGTAGCATCCAGTCTGGCACTGCAGGACACCAGGCTCCATCAAACCCCATCTGCAAGTGCCTCAGGGCTGCTGACTCAATGAGCCCCTTGCCCGGAGCATCCCAGGGGCTGGGGAATACATACAGGCTGTCGGTGTTCACCATTTCCTCCCTGTCTCTTTAGGCACTGTGAGGAAATGATGCGCTATGACACCCTTATTGGCCCTGAATGAATCAGATTAATTATTCCAATGAGAAGTTTCCTGTAGCAAGTTATTTTCCTGTTCAGTGCCCTTTGTAAATATGAGCTGCCTCTTCCAAAATCTTCCTGTGAAGGATAAGAAAATTGGGGTTTTCCAGAAAGGAAACTGAGGCACAGGGAAAGGTAGATGACTTGCCCAGGGCACAGTAAAATATGTGTAAATGAAACAAGTACCATTTTATCAGCATGCTTATGGGAATTTTTTAAATTATAATTACAGTCAGCAATGGGCCAGATTTTTGCCTATACAATGTGAAAGAGCAATTTTAAAACATTCTCTATCTGCAATTCTCAAGTGTTCTCTGGCAGAGGAGGGGAGCCTTGAACAGCATATGTAACTGTCTGCACAACAAGCCTGTTTTTCTCAGGTGTGTCTTGTGGATCCATTAGAAATAGTCTGTGAACTCCCATAGATCCCTGTTGTAGTGATTAGGAAACACTGTAGATGATAGAAGATTTTCATCACAGTGGAAAAGAAAATGTTAGGAAATTAGGGTTTAATCCACTGCAGAACAGGAAAAAAACCCTGATTTCCTTGCTGTCCACCAAGCAGAATGCCCAGCCAATTTTTGGTTTGCAATTTCAATATTATATTGTGATAGAAAGAGGAAACACTGTGCCAAAAGAAAAAAATAGGCATATTTCTATTAGTGCTGAGCAGTAACTACTCATGGGACTTTAATGAAGGGATGTAAAAAAGAATGGCAGAACATTTCCAGCACACATCTGTGGTAACAGGGATATTGGCGTAGGATATTAGTCTGCTTTATCTTTATGCATTTCTACATGAGCTTTAAAATGAAATTATGCAGATAGGAGATTTACACACAAAAATAAATAAATAAAAGCTTCCACATGTGTTACAAGGACTGAACATTTCAAAACTTACAAATTTCTCAAGTAGACATCACCAAAGTTTGTTTGTTTGGGGTTTTTTTACCACAATTCAGCTATTTCCCTGGAAGAAGATGCTGCTATTTCACTGATCCCAAGAAATCTGGGGTTTGACTGAATAACATTTTCCAATAGAAAGCAATATTGGTATAGAATCTCTAAGCAGCTCCAATCCCAAATCAACATTTGCATCCTACAGTGGCTTAAAGAAAGATGTGAATTTTCTAGTAGTTTAACTATAGAAGGCTTGGAGAAGGCATCATGAAGCCTGATGTGACCTTGTTTGCCTACCAGGAGCACAGATGGGTGAAGAGAGAGCACCAGGTCAGGGATCTAGGAGAAGCAGCTCAGCAGTGCCAACATCCCATCAGGATTTGGTACTTAACCAGACTCAAACTGTGCAAAACAGACAGTGTGAAGGACAAGGCAGCCCTTCCAAAAGGGTCAGCATGAGTAAACCAGCTTCTTGTAGGCAACCTTCCCCAAGGACATGGGGGCTCTGGTCCTAAGGCTTATTCACAGTGTCAGGTAATGACTGTGTGTGGAAGTGGGGGAATCACTTGGGAGGGAATGGGAGGGGATAAAGAGGCAGTCCAACATTCATTCTGGTAGTGGAGAGGTAAAATCCAGGCTGTAATCCTCATTAGATGGCAGAGGTGTAAGTGAGAAACGAGCTGAGTTGCTAAAGATTCCTGTGTTTGTGTATTGCAAAGCTAGGGGAAGGATTGAGAGAAAAAAAATCACCCAGTTTATGTTCTCATAGAACCATAGAATCGTTTAGGTTAGAAAAGATATTTAAGATCATAAAATCCAACCATTAACCCACCACTGCCAAGTTCACCATTAAACTATGTCCCTAAGCACCACATCTACACATCTTTTAAATCACTCCAGGGATGGTGACTCCACCACTGCCATGGGCAGCTTGTTCCAGTGCTAATAGCCAATCTAACCCTCTGCTCCCATCACTGTTCCTTTCTCCTTTCCAAGGACTTTGATCTTGCCTCTTATTTTTGAGATAAACACAGGAAACTTGATATCAAGCTGGTGCCTGCTATTTTCTTTGGGTTTAGGAGGCATTGCTGTGTGCTTCACCCCTGGGAGCCCTCTGTTTGCAAGAGAGCTGGGAGAGCTTGTGTCCCGAGGCAGTGCTGAAATGAGGATCTTCTCCTGGATGAGCCACAAAGCAGCTTATTCCAGATGAGGCAGGAGGAGTTGAGCGGAAGCGTGTCTCAGCTGGAAGTCTCTCTCAGCATCTATTACAACAGCAGGGTTATCTTTGCTGCCGAAAGGAGATGTTACTGTGAGCTATGACAAACTCATTGAGTTTTACAGCAACACTGGAAAACTAAATGCAATGAATTTAGAAAGGATGCTTAGGGAATGTTAAGCCAGTCCCTTCCTGCGTTTAATATTGCACCACTCGTTAGACCTTGTTCTGAGACATGAAACACGAGTTTGGGTTGTGTGCACTTGCACACACAGTCACAGGGGTATGCTCACAAGGGTATGGCTATTGGGAGGTACTTTATTTTAGTGAAGAACATGGACTAGTGAGTGAGTTGATTGGAAATGAAAAAGGAGACAAAAGCCTCCACTGGCATTTTCCTGAATCCATCAAAGAACAATATGAACAGGCATGTGAAATCCTCAGCATTTTGTAGCAAATCAGCCCACTAATGAGAAAATACACATGTGGCCGAAGCAGTGATTGCAGCTCAGGTTTCTTGGCTTCAAAACTGCCACTCAAGCTACAGAAGGAGTTGTAGTTAGTAGAAATGCTATGGCTCCTTCACCAGAGCCCTCCCGAAGCTCTGAGCCAGAGGCAAGCCCTTTAACTTGACAACAGGTCACTGGAGTGGTGCCACCATGGGTTTGGGGCAGTCAGGGGGTAGACTTACACTGACAGACATTACAGGGGGTCTGGTGAGGGCAGTGTTGGACTCAAAGTCATGCTGTGCAGCAAGGAAGCTATTCGGGTGTCTACATGCAGGCATCGTAGACAACACATGGGAGTTGGAGATGCCTGTCAATGGTGGGTGGGAGTGATACAGGAATACCAGCAACAGATGTCAGTTCCGTAGCAGTTGGGAGGCAAGGTGGGATGTCTGAAGGTCTTTTAAATGTCACTGTGTCTCACAGCCTATGTGGCTCCCCAGGTGTCTCAGAATGCTGTGGGGAGCTCTGTGCCCACAGTAGTCTGTGCTCTAGGTTGCTGGAAAAGCTAGCAAGGACATGTTTCTTCCTGATAGAACCCCATCAAGAGGATTCTCAATGGGGAAGGCAGGCCAAAGGCCTGCCTGAAGCTGGTACCAGAAAGGAAATTAAAAATAGGAAAAGAAAAATGGAAAGGAAAGCAAATCTACAGTGACAAGGTGAGCAGCAAGAGCTGGAGGACCAGCAGAGCATCTCCATTGCTGGGAATCTCTCAGTAGCTGCAACTGCCCCAGAGATGGATTTCATCCCTTTCACAGTGCCTTTTTCAGAGAGAAATTGGGGACCTTATTGTTATTTATTATGATCAGAGCTAGATCTTCAGAGATTTCCTTAATTAGCATCATTAGACACACAGCTTAATCTTAAAATCCTAGGCTTGTCAGCGTGGCAAATTAAAACTTTGGGGGGTTTCCTCTTCTGTATGTCGGGTTAGAGAGTGTGTGAAGAAGAACTGGGGGTCTCCTGACAGCTTCATGGAGTGTGGGAATCTGTCCTCGATCTTTGATGACTAGAGCAGCATATGCAGAGGGGGTGAGTGAGAAAGGTCACTTCTGTGCCAGAGAGAGGGAAACTGAGGGTCATTGCATTTAAAAGAAGACCTGTCCTTTTGCACACCAGATGAGCTGAACGTACAGCCTGATGCCTCCACCCCTCAGCAAGAGAGTTCTCAAAACCCTCCAGCAACAATGGGGAAAAAACCGTGCTCCAGCTAATGAACACTCTATTCCTTACAGAAGTATGTGACATCGCCATTAATAGCAAAGGAGTTAGTTGTGATTGATGCTATTCCAGTGAACACCAAAGGAATTAATAATAATTAGGGCCATTATTTTAAAGCATTACCCCCAAAAAAAAAACCCAAAGGGAAAACAATTAGATGTCTTCAGTGGTTATCTTTCACACTATACTTACTGCAGTGATCAGACACGATATTATGCCTATTAATCAACAAAATGATGGAAAAGGATATACTCGTGTATATCCATGAGACAGAACTTGGAAGCACATACCATATTTGCTGGTCCGCTTATGAGTCTTCTGCTAGCACAAAAAAATACATTGGGGTTTCTTGTTTTCCTAGCAGTAGAAGGTG
>JAVHNF010012244.1:20082-37580 GCA_034783455.1 Micropsitta finschii
CACGGGGCACAGGTCCCCAGTTCCTGCCTGTGTACATGTAGGGTGTGGGTTATATATGGGAGTGTGGTGTTTGTACCACGTTTAATGAGCATACAGGAGAGCAGGGAAAATGGATCATTTATGGTTATGATCTGGCTACTGTCAAAATACAGTGTTATTTTGATGGTTGCTTTGTCTTTGCTCTCCGAGCAATACGAAGGTAGTTTCTTAGCAACAAAACTGTGTTCGCAAACAACACCGGTGAAAAACAACCCCCCAGAAGGAGGCTGCCTCAAGAGCACTGCTCCCGCATGTGCCCTGACCATGCTGCATCCGTAAATTAGGTGGAGAACATCCTGGTGGATGCTAGGCACTTGCTCATGGTTGTGATGCCATGCAAGTGCTGCCCTGAATTCCCCCATGGGCTGGGTTGCTTAAGGTATGATCACTGTCCCTTTTGCAGATGGGTAAACTGAGGCAGCATGGGGAGGTGGGTAAGAGTCATGGGATGTCCTTTAGGTGACAGGGAAGGGTTTGAGCTTTTGCTAAGTGATGTTTGCCACATGGTGGGCTGACAGGCTCTGTCACAGACCCTTCTTGGCCAAAGTCTTCTCCAGGGTCTCATCCCTCAATCTCAGATGGATCCCAGAAGGAGCATGGGAGGGAGCTGCTTGCAAACCACTTGGCAGTGGTTCTTCTGTGCAATTTGGAATGTCTCTCCTTTGAAGGCGGCACTGGGCCTGGTGTCTGTGCTGACGTTGGAGTCCATGAGAGCAAGCAGTTCCTCTAGCCAAGTATCTGCCAGGCTGTGTCGGGAGAACTTTTATCATTTCTGTCACAGACATCACAACTCGCTTGTCTTACCATACATCTTCCTAAATGTGACAGAATATTCAGCTGTTATTAATTGAATACTCTCTAATTTAACTGCTTAGCAGGAGGGAGAGTGGCTGGTTTGTCTCAGCACAGAGAGCTGCTGTTGGGCGCGCAGGAGGTTTTGAGGTGCAGAGAAGTGATTTTGGGAGCAAAATAGGGCTTTTGTTAGTATTGGGGGTTGGGGGAAGAGGAGAAGGGGGCTGCATGGGGCAGATTCTGATCCTCATCCTGCCAGGGAAGGGCTCCAGTGTCTCCTATGCTTCCTAGTCGTGGGGCGTATGGCCATGCCCAGGCTGGAGATGCTGAGGACATCGCTGCCTCTCCATCCCATCCTGGCACTACCACCTGGGGATGGAAAGAAAGAAAGGAAAACCCTGGGAGTGTGGCCAGGAGCTGGTGATGCTCCCTGGGTGCTCAGGAGGAAAGGGTGATTTGGGCTGGGTTTTTTCAACCTTCATTCAGGTGCCTGGAGGTGACACCTGCAGTGGGTAAGTCCATTCTTCTCTACTGAGTTGCTGGAAGCAAAGCTCAGCCCCTTCTGTGAGCTTATCACTTGAATCGCAATGCCTGTCATGGTCAGGCTGTCCCCTTGGTCCCCAGCAGATCCCAGTTACAGCTTCATGTCTTCTTCCTCCTTAGCATCTACCTCCAGAAGCTCCATAGATGTCCCACATGCAGACTGGTTATTATCTTAGGGTTGCTGAGGCGCTCTGCTCTTTTGGAGGATGTAAGAGACAGCCCTCCTCACTCTCATATGGTGGCAGGCTGGTGGGGGACCATCCTTTCCAGCCACCCCAGCCCTGTGCCCGCTTGTTCACGAATGTGCTCGCATCTCTCTGCTGCTCTCCCAAAAAGTTCAAACCCAGAGTCAAGTTTATTGTTTCTATCTCGTTTATTTTAAGTATAGTTTTACACTTTATTATATGCTGTGACATCTTAAATGGAGCCTGTCACTCTATCTTGACTACTGCTAGGGGCTACAGCCACTTACTGTGTCAGGCTTTTCGGCAGCCCTGATTAACGATATCAAAACGAATGGATCCCAGCTCAGGCACAAGCAGGAAAATCAAGGGGTGATTTGCATATTTAAATGGTGCATGGCATCAAAAGACTATGGCTCATGCGAGTATTTGCACCAATACACCCTATGGATGCACATATGTGCTGCCACTCATCCCTGTGTACCAGACCTGGACATGTCGTTAAGGCTCGTGCACACCTAAGTCTATTTATTTAGTATCTTCAGCCAAAAGGAAAAAGTTTTTTTTCCCTGAGTTTCTTCATCTCCCTGGAAAAATATATCAATTAGGATGGCTAAATGGGGTAATCTTTTTTTTTTCATGAGCCTGTTGGAATATCTTACAGAATTACCCATGCAAATGCCGTGGGGTTTTTTTTTTTTCCTTGAAAGTAGCATTTTGTTAGGTTAATTCATGCATTCCAAAAACAAACTTTCTGTTCTTCCAGTCCAATCTCTACTTACAAGTCAGGTTTTTGTAACCCTGTCATTGAAATGCGAGGTAGCCTACAGTAATTTGAATATTTCATTCTGCCGGCTGCTAATGCACTCTGCATTACAGATGGTACTTGCTCTATCCTTCTGGACTGGGTTCAATTATAAATGAAAGTAGGGAGCTGAGATTTGTCTTTTTGTCTCTGCTTAGTTGAAATAACACAATAAAGTTTGATGGGTAGGAATTCCTCAAGCTGCCTTCTCTTTGCCTGCGATGTCTCCGGTGTAGTTTTCTCCTCTTGATAGCAGATCCCACCTGCCTTTCAAGTCGAGTCTGGAGTATTTGGGTTGGCAATGGTGGGGTTTTTCACAGTTGTTTCTGGCTCAGATGAATTGTATCCCCTTTTTGGAAATGCTTGGTTCAGTCCTTCTCTTTCTCTCTGTCTTCTGCTGGCCTCTGGCAGGGAGCAATGGTAGCAGAAACCTGCTTAAGCTGGGGAAGGAGGGTGCTGCATGGCTTTTATGATGGTCAGGACACTGCTGGGATGGTGGGGACGTCTTCTGCTCCTGGTGCATCCTTTTCTAAACTAGGAGAGGTGACAACCTGGTCTTTAGTGAGAAAGTAGTGATGGGGATGCAGAACAGTCCTCATCCATTCCGGAGCTGCTGCTATGAGCTCTTCCCAAAACCCCTGGGAATAACAGGGCTCCTGGAGCTCCAAAGAAAACGTTTACCTCTGCTTTGTGATTAATAAAAAGGGGGGTCACTAACCTATAGCCCAGCTGCACGGGGGCTCTGTATTACATACAGATGCCTTTTGCGAGCTCCTTCACCGTTCCCGGACGGTAAAAGCAATATTGCCGAGGGAGTCGGAGGAGGTGAGGGCAGGGCTTTCAATTTGGTTTCACATTTACAAGGACCAGATGGCCTCGCTGGAGATGATCTTTGATCTGGGGCGCAGCCGGAGTCGGGCAAAGATTTTTTTTTCTTTTTGCTCCCTTTTTAATCTTCTCTCTGTTTATGGCCGGGGCCTCTCTGTCACAGGAGCAGGGGGGAGTTGTGCAGCCCTCTGTCTGGCTAGTGCTGTGGGGCTGGGTGTGAGCCCTCCTCTGCTTGAGGGTGCTGCTGAACAGTGGGGGTAAGGTTGGTAGTAAAGTCCTGAGCAGGGTTGTCCAAGGTAGAGGCAGAGACAGATCCCATTACACCACCACCACAGGAGCTTGGAAATCTGTGTCAGCAGCCTCTTGCATGGATTATAATTGAACACACGCAGACGCCTCAAAACACAAATGCCCCTAATTGATCCTTTTTAATTATTTTTCCCTTTTTCTCTGGTGTCTCACACCCTTCCAGCAGCACGAAGGTGCAGGGGCTCTCTCCTCCTCTCTTGCCTTGCCAGTTTTGGGTTTCTTTCTTCTCCCCATGTGTTTTGAATGGAGCGGGAATGAAGGCAGCTGATCCTATTTCACAAGCTCTTGGACTCTTGCAGCACTCTCCCTCCTGTCCAAACAGATCGTTTACAGAAGGGGGCCTCTATTTAAAAAAGGAACTGAACATTCAGAGCTGTTTTCTGGCCTTAAAACACTGCCGACCGGCTGTTGCCTTTCAAAGAGTCGGGCTTTGTCTGGCACACTCAAGGACCAGGTTTGAAGCCAGGCTCCGCAGGTCGGCACAGTAGTGTGAGGGACTGGGCATCGTGCAAAAACCGTGCTCATTTATTTGCCTGAGATCACTGAATTCCAGCAAGGCTGGGTTCAAGATAGCAGGTCTTAGCCATGGGAGCTTGATGGACCATCTAGGCTTGGGCAGACTTGACCTCTCTGTAGTGCTGGGAGTGGGGCAAGCTTCGAAACCAAGCAGATGGAAGAGAAGCATTCAGGTAGGCTTTGGTGTAATCTATGTAAAGCGTAGAGAGAAAGACTTCATGCATAAGGAACGTCTGCAAGGAGTTAGAGGAACATTTAGTCCACAAATGCTGTGCTACTTCAGAAACACACTGGGGCGACATGCATATGGGCTCCAGGCAGGCTGGCTCTGGTTCTGTCATCAAGGTTACATCTATAACACCGTGAAGTGGCCTAATACTGTCCCAGTACAGGCCATCACTGAAAGTAGGTGCCTGAATTTGCCCAGTGGCTTATGTGTTGTATTTAAAAGATGGCTATATTAGAGGAGTTGGGGTGGGTTTTCTGATACTGTTGGTTATTGTTGCTTTTTGTGTTTTGGACTTGCATGTGTCATCGGCATATAGCTTACTTCAACCTTTTCATGGGAACATGGTTCTGGGCAGAGAGCATGCCAGTAAGCAGGAGGCAGGGAGGTCCCTTGGCAGTGAAGGGAGAGGACATGGCCCAGGGCAGTTTGCAGTGGGAGGCTCTTACATGTCTATCCCCAGCTTTTGGTAAAGATGTCTGTTATGGTTCAGCACTGCCCCCTTTGTGAGGGAGGAAGAGAGTAAAACAACAGTTAATTTCATGCGATGACTTGGCTCTGAGACCTGGAAAATCTCTCCTATATTGCACATAATCACGAATCTAGCCCATGGTAAGGCCATCAAACTTGACAACAGAGCAGCAGTGCTCTCGCCTGTGTGATGAGCAGTGTGTACCCTCAGATTCTTTAGCAAAACCTGAGATTTGAGTGAGATGTTGCTATCTAATGAGCTCTAAACCAGCTTTCCATAGATGGAGGCTCACAGGTCATCTTTTTTGAAAGAAGGCAGGAGAAAGGAATCTGAAATACAGCTTTTCAGCTTGGGCTCTTGCCAGTCTTTTCACCTATGACTTTCTTGTCCTGTCTGCTTTGTGCATTGAGCAGCAGATAGCAGGCGCTGCGTGTCCAGGGGAGATGACCTTTCATGAGAGGGGAGCAAGCTGGAAAAGCAGCTTCCTTCTAGGGGAAAACCTCTCTTTGTTTGTTCTCAGATTTCAGGGCTTGGCCTGGGGCAGTCGAATTGGGACCCTTGTCCTCAGAGGGGCTCTGGAGGCCCTGGCTTCTCATTAACAGATTCAGTTCATTCAAAGGACCCTTTCTTTTCAGCAAGGAGGATTCATATGCAAAGCATCTCACAGATCCCAGCCCAACTGGCTGTAGGAAGGCGTGTGTTTATGGCTAGACCTGTCCTGGGAGCAATCCTATCTTTTGTTTGCTGATCTGTGCATGCAGGCTTAGGGAGCCCCACTTCCCCTCCATGTTCCAGACTGGGATGTGTCTCCAGGCATGACCAATGCCAGGTCTGAGCCATCTCCTAGGTTAAGGACTTTGTCCTTAACGGCTTACTTTGTCCCTCAGTGGCTGTTCTCTCTCTTGGTGCTGCAGAGGGGACTCTGGTTGGCCACCCAAACTCTGTGAGGAGGTGAGGTCCTGGCACAGCAGGTGCTGCCTTTGGAAGCACTGAGGCAGAGCCCTGTGTTTAACGACTTGTTCTTGTCATCACAATAGCAAAATCTGATTCTTTTGCCCTATATCACAATCTGGGGTTGGAAAATGCCCCAGATGCTCTTGAAGAGGTGTGAGAATGGGGTCACATGTGCATGCTTGTGTTATCCCTCTCCTTTCCACTGCCAATTTGCCATCACAGCTACTGGCATTTCCCCGTGGTAGATGCTGCTCCCCTGAGCCAGGTCAGCCCATGGTCAATTAGCTGGGTTACATCTTCTGCTGAAGTCTGGCTCAGCAGCAGAGCAGTGCTCAATCTCATTCTGCTTTCCTTTTACCTCCTGCAGCTGCTGCTCTGAGCAGCTAGAGGTCTGTCCTGGTCCCCAACCCCTGCCTGCTGTGAAGGCTGGGGTGAGATGGAGGAGGGTGGGTGGCCTCAGACAATCTCTCCCTTACAGTGTGGTCCATGCAGCTGAAGAATTTGAGGTGTGCTGGGCTTGCCTATGCAGATGAGGGATTGATTACATTTCACAGCTGTAACTGGAGCCTGCTAATCCTGCCCTGTTTAGGAAGGGAAGAACTGCTCTGAGAGATAAACTGGATGTGGGATTGCTGCAGTCCTCTTCAGCATTGATCTCCAGTGTCAGCCTGCTTTGTGGCCAGACCATGAGCCTGGCCTGGGGATGTGTGAGGTGTTCAGAGGGATGGAGAGGGGACCTGTGTGCAACCAAAATTAATCCAAGCTCTTCCAAGGGAAGAGTGCCAATTAGAGTTTGGCTCTGGGCTGATGGGTTGTTTGCAGAGTTACTGGGGGAGGTGAAGATTAAGTAGAATGAGTTGTGAGGGTTTACTGCTCCATGGGACATAGCAAAGGTGGGCTTGAAGCTGCCGTAACTGTCAAGGGAGGAAGTGATCTGTCCACTGGTGGGCATTTGGCTTTGTTGGTTTGTTTTCCATGTTTGCAAGCACTTCCAGCCTGCTTTCTGCCGCTAAACTGCTTCTGTTCAATGTTTGTGGTGCAAGAGGTTAAATCAGCTCTGGCTTCTGTGTGCTGCTTGCCCCAGAAATTACAGCTGAGAGTTTTGCTGCCAAAGCTGATGGGAGTTGACCACCAGCCTGCAGTGAAGCACCCATGAATAGGCACAGCTTGTGGCATCAGGACTGTGAAGTGAAAACCATAAAATATTTAAATTTGATCTACAGTGCTTCATTTGACCATAACATAGCAACAACTGGGCAGGCAGGGACAGGGTCAGAAGTTTCGGTACTCAGGTTGGTTACTAGCCGTGAGCTAAACTGGTTGGCAGGAGCAGGATGCAGGGAAGGACTGGAAAGAGGAGCTCATCTGTGTTCATGCAGCTTCCCAGGGGGTCACATTTCTCAGGGAATCTGGTTTTCAGTAATCACTACATTGTGCTGTATTTTTGTGGCTATTTTAGATCATTTTCCAGTTCGGGGGGAATTTTTTCCCACCCCAGTGTGTTAGTGATAATTTTCCAGACCTTTTGATCATTTTGCTGCCAGATCTTCACTCACTATGGAAACCCATTTGGCATTTGGGATGGGGTTAGGAGAAAACTGGTGCAGACTCTTTGCCAGCGCTATGAAATATGTGTTTCTCTTCTGTAGCTTCCATAGCACATGCAAGCTGCATCTTCTTGAAGTGATGGAGAGCTGCTGCTGGGAGCTGAGAAACTTTTTGGCATGTGATAAATTCCCTTTTCCCATTTCCAACCCCAAAATTGTGGTTTGAGGGTAATTAAGACTTATTTTTTCATGTGGGTTGGATTCAGCAAATAATTTGGACCTTTCCACCCCAGAAAGATGGGAAGTTACTGGTTTTTAAAGCAGTTTGGTTGCTATGCAGTTGACCCAAAGTTTTAATAAAATAAAAAAAGAAGAAGGGGGAAAATGATAACATGAAATGGGAGGAGAAGATTTCAGTTTTGGTTCAGGAAACAGTTTTGGTTGATCTGAGTTTGGGTTGCAATGCAAGTACACAAAACTGGTTTGGGGTAAGAGGGTGCTGGGGAAGTGCCACGGCCTTGAAAATCTGATGCTTCTGCTATTGATCACGGCCTTGGTTGGGTCTTCACTAGGTCTTTTTGGCCATGGCTGAAGTTGGCTTCTGGGTCTAGATGGACCATTACTCTGAAATGATGTGACTTGCTCCCGTCTCTGTGGGAGTTCATATCACAGTTTTTGTGTGCTTTATGGGCTGAAGGAACATTTTACCTTTAAGATCATCTCTCACAAAATAGTTTCAGTCCTTTTATTCCAAACAGCCCTTATGGACACTCCCATGCTGGGAGAGGAGGTGGGTTTGCGAGGGTCCGGGGTAGCTTTGCAATCCTTACGGGTACAAGCCTCTCTCTTGATTTGTTGCTGGGATTTTTTGTTTGGTTTATGGCTTCAGACTATGGAAATTGGTGACAGAAACAGCCCATCAGTTTCACAATATTCCTCCCTTTTCTGGGAAGGAAATAAATAAGTAGATGCACATAAAGCCATTTTGCCAGCTGAAATTTTCCATGCCTCATCTCACGGCAGCCTGTTTTGGAAAATCTGAGCAAAAATCTGTTCATCCATTTGCAAGATTTGGAAAGGCTGGAGTGAGAAGAGGAACTTTTATGTCAGTTGTAAGGAAAAAACCACGACTTTTCTTAGTTCCTGCATCCTGGAAAGGTGTATGTCAGCGTATTTGGAAATTCCAGCTTCCGTTGATGTTGGAAATAGGTATTTGTGTTTTGGTGTTGATTTTCTCAGTGGCTTTATGTAAACATGGTGAACCAAGGTTTAAAACTCCGTGATTACTTAACATTGAAGTGCTGCACCTTAGTTACTGCAATTTTTGATACCCATTTAATGTGGACACCATATGCTTTGCTGAGAAGACACTGAATTGCTGTCACATGGACCCTTGAAATGACCCTATGAAGACACAGACGGAGGTGCTTTAGTACCTTCCACAAAGCTCTGAGAGTTTGTTTCTTCTGAGCATAGGGTCTTGAAGGTGATTTTGTGTTCAAAGACAAGATCCAATACACTGGATTGTCTTGGAGGGGAAGGAGCTGCTGTTGGAAAAGAAAGTAGTCTGCAAATACACTTTCACGGGAAAAAAGACAGGAGTTTAGGTAGGTGAATAGGGTCTGGGAGCTTTCCTGCACAAAGAAAGCTTGGAAAGAGCAGCTCAAGCCCATGCCATCATGGATCAGCCAAGGAAGCACACCCCAACTGTCCTGACTCAGTTGTGACTACACATATGAGTACAAGGAGGATGCAGACAGACAGCCGCAAGCCACTTAATGCCTAACTGTCCTCAAATAAGAGGCAGATGGGAGTATTTTTGTACCAAATCCAGTGCTGTTGAACTTCAGTGTCCACAAATGTAGACTTAGGCTCAAGGGAATATTGAGATCAGCTTAAAATGATGTGATTAGTTATTGGTCTTGTTGACAGGGACATTTGTTGGCATCATGGCTGTCCCTCTGTTTGCTGGCTGTTGTTTTAGACCCAGAGGTGTAAAAATATCTGTTTAAAGAAAACTGGTGAGCTCGTGTGACTCCTGACCCTGGGTCTCTACAAGTCCAAGCAAATATTGCAGATGGTGATTAAACTGAAAAAGGTCCGAAGAGGGCTGATGTTCACTATGTCTTTTAAAACCTGGCTGTGTGCTGCATGTGCCTGCACAGGAGTTTTGGGGTTCCTGGGAAGGAGCTGCCATGCCATCATTGTCTGTAGCACTCTGCAGGGGCACACACTGGTCCAGGAATGGATTTGGGCTAGACCTTGTTTATCCAATACACAGGTGAGGTGTCTTGTGATTTGGTGGCAGAAGAGCGCCTTGGTGGGGAAGGAGGCATCTGGCCCTGCATGTGGCTGTGCCAAGAGGACAGTGAGGACAGCCAGCAGTGGCCCAACAGTGGCATTGCCATGCTGGACATCTCTGGTTTCTCAATGGGAAAGGCACACCGAAGGCCAGCTCACAGCCTGGCAGAGGAATTGTCCGCCTCTTGAAACTCTTACTGGGTGGGTTTCCCCCCCCCAATACATCTTAGGCACAGTGAAGGCAGGAAAGAAAAACCTTCTGAAAATCACAACCTAATTACTCCCATCTGCTCCAGCACTGCTTCCCATTTCTGCCTGCCAGGATGCTTGTCCCCGATGCTAAGTAGCACATTATTTTCGATAAGTTGCAATCATTTACTTGAAATCTCCTTCTTCTTTAAAATGTCCCCCTGGAAAGGCAATTCAGCAAGTTGGGAATGGGCAGAAACAACCATGAGAAAACTCATCCAGACACAGCCCAGCTTGGGCGGCAGGGCAAGCGCTCCTCCCATACTCATTAAAACCACACAGTAAGTTTTGTTTTAGGGTGGATTTGTTTAGACGTCCAGCTACTGGGACCAGTCCTTGTCTGGTGGTGTCAGCAGACAGAACTGCCCTCTGATGTAGATGGAGGGGATCTTAACCAGGCAGTCTCAGCAGATTTCACAGAACCACACTTTTGACGGCTGAAGTCAGTGGAGAGTTGAGGAACCAAAGGCCACATGAGTTCTGGGGATCTCTTCTTTCATCATCGCAAACCTGGGTTGGCTTCTTGTCTTTCAATGCGTTGTCATCTTCCAAGATGTCCCCACTGCATCCCTGAAGAGGCTTTTCCCACTGCTCCACCTTGCCTTTGCCTCCTCTGGTGTCTTCTGCTTGGTCTTTAGCTTCCATCTCAGAAGTCCTGGCTGATGAGTAACTGGGAATGGGCTCTTGCATGTGCATGACGGGAGACATGAGGATGAGAAATGGTGGGGAATATTGTACCACGACAGCCTACATACCCTTGTGAGTGGATGTGTCCTATGCTGGGAGTCTGTCTGGGACAAGCCTCTGCTTCCCGCATATCCTCAGCTTAAGGAAGCTGACCGCAGTAGGAAAACTTGCCCTTTCTAGAAGAAAAAGTAGAGTTTGGAGGTTTGAGCATCCTTTTCTCTTGTCACTTCTGAGCCACAGTCTCCTGGTAAGCAGCTGCCGTCACCCTCGTTATGTTTAATTACCTTCAGGATGTTATTCTGCCTGTATTGACTGCGCACCTCTCATCTGGAGGGCTTGGAAGGGGTGGAGAGCAAATTGTTGCTAAGCTGAAGAATTTTGGGGTGGCCTTGGAGAAGTGGCTAGGTGCTCAGCAGTTGCACTGAGCTGGCTTCTTAGGTCCCTTTGGAAAAATGCTCTCAGGAAAATGGAGTAAATAAGGGAGGGGATGGTGGTGTAGAGGACCAGGAGGAGTCTGGTATCCACCTTTGTGGATTTCTTGGGTGTCTTCACAGCCCCAGCACATCTGCAGGGTGCAGTCTCTTTCAAAGGCCTTGCCAGCACCATGTCTGGCAAAGGCTGTTTCTCTTGCCCTGTTTCCCCCACCCTGGCTGTATGCTAGGCTGTGTGGACACCCTGGCATGCGGGGACACCAGGCACAGGTACTTTAGTGTGAGGACACAGACACATGTGGGGTGCTGGTTGCCCATCTTATTTGACTGTGAAGCTGGCTGCTCTGCAGATGCTCCTCAGAGATGCCCAGGTTGGTGGGAAACATCTTGGAGCAGCTGAAAGCTTTGGCAACTCGATGCAGTTTCCATCCCGCGTCCCTGAATCACAGGAGAGGCAAGGAGCCAAGGAGCTATTTTTGGCTTGTCTCCTTGCCTGATTCTCCGAGACCAATCCTGCCACCTCTCCCTGTGTCCTGCACCACATCCACACCACTGAGCCAGCCCAGGACTGGGACGTGGACAGTGTTCTCTGCGCACAATAGCTGTGATACCTTCCTCAAGCAGGAACAGGAGCGAGCAGGTGAGCTGGGAGCCATTTCTGAGCTGCTGGAACAGGTCTCCGTGACCCTAATGGCACCCATGAGCAGACCGCACACAGGCTGGTGCCTTCACAGTCCCCCACTGCTCCCACTGCTGGCGTTGGCGACAGTGACCCTGCTACAGCCGTGCTCCTCCGTTCCCCTCTGTGGTCAGCCAGGCAGTGTCTCGCAGCGGTGCAAGAGGGGACAAGTCGCATGGCTTGTCTTTGCATTTAAAATAAACCCATATTATATGTATTTTCATCTGTGCATATATATATATATATATATATTTATCTATAAAAATGCATTTTGAGGCAGTGGGGGACCTTTGTGAGATCCGAGCCCCCTCTAGCGGCATTTGCCATGGCTCCAGGGGCTGCCGAGCCAGCAGGAAAGCGGCCAAGGACAGAAAGTCTTGCATGAATTTTCCTTCCCCTGGCTGCCAGTCGCTATCTTTCTTTTTGTTCTTCCTTTATTTCCCCTTCTCTTTAATCAGGAGCAGCAAATGGCAGGTCCTGGGGATTCCGAGGCACAGGCAGGAGGATGCCCGCAGCCTCTCGACTCCGGTTTTCTGCCGAACTGCTGAGGATCATTCTGCTTCATTTATTTTATTTTCATTTGGTGTGAAAACAGCAGCCTGGGGAGAGTGGGGGCCACTCACGATAGGCTGTGCAGGCACTGCAGGTTGAGTGCTGCCTGTACCGGTTCATCCCAGGCTCCCCAGCCAGCGAAGCAGGGGCCACATCCCATCTCAAGGGGGCATTTTAGAGGGCTGGTGCTTCCAAGCAGCCCAGCATCCCAGGCATCCTGGCAAGAGGCGTGTTGGAGCGAGGGTTAGTGCCAGGAAGATAAAAAAGCAGCTTTTAAATAATCATTTTGTCTTTCCCTCAGCTAAGCACAGCCTTCCAGGGATAAATAGGCAGCATCAGTTCTGCTAAGACACATTGGCCTTTCTATCTGTTTACTCCCTAGCCTTATTCTAACGAGCAGCCAAGCCCAGGCCATATCCACACGGTTCCCGGCTGGGTTTGGGTGTCTGCTGTGGGAACATACGTCCGTTGGATGCTCGGGATGCACACTCTGGTCTGTGTGTGTGGCACAGTAATAAAGCTCAGGGGTTATACAGCGCTTTTCATCAGGAAGCAGCTCTCTAAACATAAACTAATTAATCACTGGTGCCTACCTGTCAGGTCAATGATTCCTGAGATTTTTAATCTAAAAATATTTCCCTTTTGAAATCCAGATGCGCCTTTTTCGGCAACTCCGCTTTTGATTTGTTTATTTGAGGTTTTTTAATTTATTTTTTTTTTTAACTTGTGTTGCTTTCCGTTTGTGTTTGGGCTTTTGATGTGCTTTAATTTAGTGCGTGGTTCTTTTGGTTTTGTTTTGGGTTGTTTGTTTGGTTGGTTTTTTTTTTTTCCTGGAAAAAGAGGGATTTATTATCTTTTATTTTCATAGCAATTTTCCCTCCCCCCTGTAGCCTGTCACCTCTCCTCTTCGTAAAGATTTTGGCCACTTAGTTTATGGGCCACAGACCTCAAACCATTTTCTCGATGAAGTCTGACCTCTCCCCTCAGATTTATTCATCGGTGAAGTATGTGGCCGGGTGCCGGCAGTGCCATGGGAAGCCTCCTGCAGTGAGGGGAGATGCTGATCCTGTCTCTTTGGGGCTCAGCAACTGCACCCAGCTCCAAATTTGGCACTCTGCCCCCATCCCTCCATAAAGAAACAATCCTCTCTAGCATGGAATTACTTATCTTATTGGCTATGGCATGGTTGTTGGGCTTTTATCTATCTTTTCATTCCCCCTGAACTTTGCTCCTTTGTTGACAATGAACGTTTAGATCACAAAAAACACCAATAAATCCTGGAGTCCTAAAAATCAGGATTTCAGCAGAGTTTGAGGCTTTAAAAAAAAGTCTTTATAGTGTTAGCTAAACCACTCAACAAGGTCTTTTGCTTCCATTTTATACTGATAATAGCTGTCTTTAACTTACTTCAGAGTGAGGGAGGCTATACTTGGTGTTTTGCCCACATTTTTTAGCTGCTCCAGTTTACTTCCTATTGTAAACTAATTTTAGACTAGCTCTTGTTTGTGCTGTGGATTTGGGGGTCAAATTCCTCTTGGGTGTAAGTGGGCACGGCTGTAGTAAAATCCCCACATTACCCAGCTCTGGATGTGCTTGGGGGGTGTGCGTGTGTTTGCAAAGTGCTCTGAGCTCCGGTGCCAGACGAAATGGGTAAATGCAGTTAATTTCTCTTAAGAAATGCCTGTTTGTTCACTCATCAAGGATTTATTTTGTTTACTTTGCAGCTGTGCACACCTATGCATGCAGAGATGTCACACAGGGACACTTAGGCCACCTTCATCCTTCCAACCTGGGACATTCCCAGCAGGCAGGATGTTCCCATGTGTTTTTCCAGGAAAGCCCTCACAGAAGAAGGACTTTTACTTGAAGCAGTAATTGATGTGGAGAGTACAAAGAGGGGAGGAAATTTCTCTCCTTGGAAAGTTACTTCAGGAAGATTAATTTATTGTTGCCCTTTTAATTACCATGGTTTAGACTTCACCGGAACGATGACATTTATTTCCTACATTTCTTACTTGCCTTTCCACTGTATGGCTAAAAGCATGGCCTTGCAAGCATTCTCCATCTGTATTTAAAAATGGAAAAACTGAGTCATATTTAGCTCTGGGATCTGTGTATCTTCCTCTACCATCTGGGTTTGATGGCTGATGCAAATGGTGCAGTATCAAGCTGTAAACTACTTTGTTAGCTGACATGAGAGTGTGGGCTATCTGGGTGATCTGAAGCCTGGTCTAGAGACTCCCAGCTTCCTAGCCCATGCTTGGGTTGGGATAGAGTCCCTATCATTTCTAGCAGCGCGAATGGTTACATTCGTTGTTTTTTTGACCAGTGATAGCAGTTTTGCAGTGTGTTTGAACACAAACCGTGGCTTTCTGAGTTACCTCTGTCGTGGCCTCTCTGCCAGTTCGGCCCTACTTCTTCCCTGCAGGAAGGAGGGGAAGAAGGAAGGAGGAGAGCAGGAAGCTGCAGTGCCTCTGTCACTGCTGCTTGGCTGGAGAGCCGAGAAATCGTGCTTGGTGATGAGAACTTGGGAGAACCAGGATGCAAACTGCCTGTTGGGGTACCCTTTCTAAAGGAAGAAAAGCTTGGTTGATGGGGACTGAGCAACCTGGGCTGAGCATCCCCTTTTAGATGAGCATCCCTTTCCCCAGGTTAAGACCTGGGCACAACTCAGGCTTTCCTCTCCACTTTGTGTCTCCTGCAGTGCTGAGCATCCGAGGAGCGCAGGAAGAGGAGCCCACGGATCCCCAGCTGATGCGGTTAGACAACATGCTCCTGGCCGAGGGGGTAGCAGGCCCTGAAAAAGGAGGTGGCTCAGCTGCTGCTGCTGCTGCTGCTGCAGCATCAGGAGGAGCCGGCTCTGACAACTCAGTGGAGCACTCTGACTACAGAGCTAAACTGTCCCAGATCCGGCAAATCTACCACACGGAGCTGGAGAAGTATGAGCAGGTAACAGGCTCTTTCGTGGAAGAAGGCAGGGCTACCCAGTGGTGGTGGGATGGTGGGAGTAGGAGATGAGTGGCTGGGAGAGCAGCTGGAATGGATGTGCACAGCCTGGATCGCTACTGACATCTATTGTTAGGAGTGTACGGGCAAATGCAGACTGTACTGGAGTGAAAACATGCTTTTTTTAGGGTTGGAAGAATTGGGGTTTTGCACTGGAACATGGCGCGAGGATAGGCTTGGCATGGGTTGCCCCTTTGACTTTCTCTAATACCTTGCCAAAAATTAGCCCTATGAAGTGGGAGTCCTCTTTGAGGTGCTGGCCTCAGTGCAGGCAGTTTTCCAAGCAGGGCTTGAATCAAAATCTTCCTTGAATGCTTTTTCTGCTTGAGGAGTTCCTTTTCCAGAGGAAAAAAAAGAAAAAGACCAAAACCAAACGAGTTTCTTTTTAATTGTGAAAAATGATTCTTAAGCAAAACGAAAAACTATTTGGGTCATGAATGCAGCTATTGGTAACGCTGACAATTGCATGAAAAGCTTCGCAGGCTGATGCTCAAAACAGTTTTTTTTGCAAAGGCTTCCAGATGTTTTGCAGACCTCCTGTCGCCACTGCGCAGCTTGCCTTTGTGATGAATGTGGTTTCTACCCCAAGGTTGCACTGGAGTGCAAGCAAAAAAGCATCCCTTCTTTTTAGGCGCAGGATGGGCCTGTGGCCAGGAGCCAGGTGGGATTTTAGGTCTCTGGTTTAGCATCATCTCTGCTGTTGTGATAGGGCTGTGAGCAGCCTCCAGCCTGGCTCCCATTATACCTGGCTAACTGTATGCATGGTGCATGGTGGGGCTGGGGGATGTGTCACTCCTTCAGGTGCCACACTGGCCAATCTGAGGCTGCTGGTCAGCTTCTTCAGACCTGCACCCAGGGGTGATGTGGAGCTGCCTCAGATGACCCTGGTTGGAACTGGAGTCAAGTGGCCAGATAGGGCTCTGGTGTTGGAGAAGCTGTGTATGGTCATACCATGAAAGGCATTTTGACAGAGCATTAGAAAAGGAGGAGGTGGCAGGCCTCAGGGAGCAGGCAGGGAGCAGGTTGGAAGAATAACCATTGGTGGCTGTCCTCAGCCCTTGCTAGCACTCCCTTGAGTGATGGAGATGGGCTGGTGTGGCATGAGGGAGCCTCAGCCTTCTCACATGGGTAAGAGTAGAAAGGGTCTCACGGCTCATCTTTCAGCTCCCGGGCTGAAGAGGCAGGGAGAGAGACCCCATGTCCTCTGCCACCCAAGGCCAAGGAGAAACCCTTGGCACAGCCAAGGACATGCTTCAGGAAAAGACCTTCTGCTCCTTCCTCCTCTTGGGTAGGAGTTTTGTTTGTTTGCTTTTCTGATTTTGTTTCTGCATCATTTTGGCTGCCCAAAGTGGCACCCCAGTAAGAGAAGCCTTTACCCCAGCCCCGTCAGTGAGGTGGACCACATATTTGTTTCTCAGAAACCAGTGAGGGGGTTGGTTTTGCCACTGAGCTGCTTTGCAAATGGCTGTGTAGGTCCACATCTCCTGTATCATCACCCACAGTCCTGCAAAAAACCAGGGTTCAGGGTTTCTCAACCTCCACCCTCCTTTCTCCAGTTCCACTGGTGGAGGCTGGGGAAGCTCAGTGCCTGGCTTCTTATGGCATTTGGCTGCTGCTGTGACAGCGCAGCACTCACTGGCAGTTTTTCCTGTAATGCTCTTTACTTCACGCCAGAAGGAGACAATCTGAGATTGCTTGGGTGTCTGGGAGCACCAAAGGCTTCTTGAACCATCAGTGCAACGATGTGATTCCCATCACCAGTGCCCCCTGGTTTTCAGGGCTTGGTGCTGGGAACTGGAGGATGGAGGAGAGGGCAATGAAGTGGCCTCCATCCAGCCTTAAAATCCCTCCCTTATCCCTTCGACTCCTCTCGCTGCCGTGTCCTCACAGCACAGGCTGGGGACAGCAGGAACAGCCAGACAGTGCTGTGCCAGCAGCAAACTGATTCGGATTGTTGCCTGCTTGCCCTTACTTGTCAGGGCTCCTGCCTCATTCAAACTTTAATTAATTATCATTACTTACTTCTTATCTGGTGTGCTAAGAGCACAGCAGGGCTGTGTCTGGGACCTGCTCCTGTGAAGCATGTGGTACTGGGGTCCAGCTGGGGCAGCAGGAGGAGGGAGGTGGGTCAAAAGATTCATGGTCCTCCTCAGAGAAATATCTATAGCTCCTTCAGCCCTATCTGCAAAACCAGTGGCTGTGACTTCTTCATGCTTTACATGAGTCCTAGAACTTCACAGAATCACAGAATCACAGAATCCCAAGGGTTGGAAGGGACCTCAAAAGATCATCTAGTCCAACCACCCTGCAAGAGCAGGGTAACCTAGAGTACATCACACAGGAACTTGTCCAGGCGGGCCTTGAATATCTCCAATGTAGG